>WOXC01008727.1:0-272237 GCA_011680675.1 Gymnobelideus leadbeateri | reverse complement strand
AATAATGTCATATGCAAAATGATAAAAAAAGACATCTTCAACAAATTGTGTCATCAGAAACAGTGGGAATTTTCCCAAATTTAAAATTTAACAACATAGATAAATTTGTAATAATTTTGACTTAGTCGTATGAATAAATAACCACTAACTTTTAACATGTCATATCAATGAATTACAAGAACTTATGTCCTTATTCTTATATACACTTCAGAATAAGAGATTTCTTGTATCTAATTGTTGTATTCAATGACACATGTTGCTTTATTCAAATTTTATACCCTACCCAAGTTTATTAATTGGTTTTGTGCAAAGACAGAAAAGTGTCATTAATGGGGTACAGGAGGGATGGTAACGAGGCCCATGGAATCAGGGCTTCTTTTTAGATATATTCATGTATCCTCCTTTTGGCCTAACACTAGAAAGGCAGAATTTTCCCAACCGTGTATAAGCCAAAGTGATATGATATTATATTACCAGTTCTGTGTTTGTGTTAATTTCATATTTGGGTTGGAACACAGATGTCGCTTCATAAGACTTTAAATATTCAGCAGGGAAAATTTTATCTAAAGTCACGTGGTGGATTATATTACTGAGAATTTTCACAAGATAATTGACAGTCTGGTGGACACATTTGCCTGTCATTTTTCTCATTTGTTTTAAACAAGAATTTGGAAATCTGAGATCCTGAAGAGTCCTATGGCTAATACTGAGGATTAAAGGCAAAATGTCTTTGTAATATGATATCACAGTAGAAATCTCCATAAAGCAAGAAATCATATTTTGGTAGAAATCATTCTGTTTTCAGGAAAAATGTTGATGAAACTTGCAGAAAATATTTCATTATTTTTTATAAAAATCAATGGCTTTTGTTTTATCATGGTTTTTGATTGGATAACTTATAAAAATTCTCTTTGAATATGCTTTCCTCTCTGGATGACTCATCAAGAATATATGAGCATCTTTCATTACCAGCACTAGGCCTTCAAGAAAGAATTTGGAGAATTTACCAGGATATCTCTAGTTGTTATTGACACCCATTATTAAAGGATTTACTTATCTATGTACATAGTATTTCCACCTAGTATAAAGTAAACTTCTTAAGGTCAAGAATTGCTTTCATTGGGGGTGGCTAGATATTGCAGTGAATAGAACACTGGCCCTGGAGTCAGGAGGACCTGAGTTCAAATCCAGCCTCAGACACTTAACATAAAAGCTAGCCCTGTGTCCTTGGGCAAGTCACTTAACCCCAACTGCCCTCAAAAAAAAAAAGAAAGAAAAGAAAAGAAAAAAGAATTGCTTTCATTTTTGTCTTTGAATCCCCATTGTCTAGCACTGGGATAATCAAAGAGGAGGCATTTAATATGTGTTTATTGAATTTAATTGTGACTGAAAACAGATGAATTAATTTTTTTCAAAACAAATTTCTAATATACATACATGTGGATGTATATACCCATATACATACATACATACATACATATATACATATACATATATATGAATGCATATACTGTGGGTATATATGTACATGTGTCTATAAGCCATTTATAAATGGAAGAGAAAACACATAAATATACTTACACCCATGTTAGCTAAGTACTAAGCACAAACACAGAATGAGAATGATGAGAAAATATTTCTTAATCATAAACAGACCAAACTTTAATGATATAGTCCACTAGGAAGGTATTAACAGAAGAAGCAGAAGGACATTAAATGTATAAATCCTATCTTTGGTAGTATTGGTAGTAGCTGGTTGACAAGGGACAGGTAATTCAAACTTCATGAGTATCAGGATCTATTGAGATAAGTTATATAAAGAGCTTTGTAATTTAGTGTTATATAAATCTAATTTATTTTTATTATTATTATTATTATTATTTTCATTACTCATTAACAGAAGGCATTTTGAGACTAGGCTTCATGAGAGGTGCTGAATTATCAGACAGTTTATGTTTGAAAACTATCTCTGCTATTTTCTATTCATGGGATTTTGGGCAAATCAAGTCATGGAACCTCTTAATTTCAGGTTCTTCATCTTTAAATTAATGTAATTGAATTAATTTATTTCTGAGAGCCCCTCCAATTCTAGATTTCTGATCCTATGATATTTTGACATCTCATTTTGAAATGCAAAGAAATAAGGAATGGGTTAAAAGATTGAAATTAGAAACTTGCTATATTTTTCCTCTCTTTGGCAGCCAAACTACAAGATAAAATAATACGCTAACAGCCTCTATCTTTCTCCTCTCATTCAATATTCAACCCTTTCCAATCTGGTTCCCAACTTCATTTCACAACTGAAAACTATTCCCTCTAAAGTTATCAATGACTTTTCAATTACTAAATCTGATTATCTTTTCTCAGTACTCATCCTCCACCTATTTGTTGTATTTGACATTGTTGACCAGCCTCTCCTGGATACTCTTTCCTCTCTGGGCTTTTAGGACACTATTCTCACCTAGTCTCTTACTTGTTTAATGGTTCCTTTCAGTTTTCTTTGTTGTTTCATCATACATATCATACTCTCTAACTGTAACTGATCTCTGAGCTCTGTCTTAAGTGTCCTTCTCTCTATTCTCAGTAGCTTTATCAATTCCAATGAGTTTAATTATCATCACTCAGTCAGATGACTCCAAGATCTATATATCCAGTTCTAGTCTTTTTCTCAAGTTTCAATTTTGCATCAGCAATTGTGTATTGAATATTTTAATTAGATATCCTGGAACCATCCCAAATTTTACGTGTATGAAATAGAACTCATTATCTTCCTTTCCTCCCCCAACTCCCACAAAACACACATCTCTTTTAATCTTTCCTATTCCTGTTGAAATCACTATGAGTCAATCAGTCAATAAACATTTATTAAGTGCCAACTATGTACCAGTCATTGTACTGCTATTCTTCCATTCTCCTAGGATCATAACCTTGGCATTTGCCCTCATATCCAATTGCTTTCCAAATCTTATCATTTCTACTGGCACAATTTCTCTTACATTTGATCCCTTCTCTACTTACATAGCTACAACTTTAAATTAGGCCTCCATTACTGTTTACTTAAATGATTATAACAGCATCCTAATTGGTCTTCCTTCATCAAATGTCTCTCCACTCCAGTTTATTCTCCATATATTTGCCAAAGTGATTTTCCTTAAGCAAAAGCCTGACCAAAATCATTCCTGTACTCAATCAACTCCTGTGCTATGCTTCTGCCACTTGGGTAAAATAAAAATTCCAATGATTACCTTTTAGAGCCCTTCACAACCTGGTCCCAACCTATCTTCTCAGTCTTACAGATTATTATTCTTTCCCACTCCCCTTACTGTGACATCCAACCCAACTGGGCTTCCTTCTCTCTTCAAACAGGACATCCCATTTCTCTTCTAATGATGATCATATTAATTAGGTATTAGGTCTTTTTCTTCTTCTCCAATTATGTGTGTTATGGGGTCAGGGTAGAGTCCATGGGCAGGAACATAGGAGGAGGAGGAGAATCTACATCTATCTTGGTTAAAAACTGATGAGAAGGAAGCACATTAGAAACTGGAAAGAATTTTTTTAATCATATGATGATGTGAAATGATAGTGGAGAATGTCAAGCAGAGCTTCCTAAATCAGTTAAATAAAAGAGAAAAGTAGGGCAGTGATGCATTGATATATCACAAGGGCATAAAAATGAAAAGACTTGAATAACTATTATAAAATAATTTTAGAAAGTTGCATATTTTTTTTAAAAAATTGGTGAAAGGCAAAGATGTAATGTTGTATAACAATTTGCAGTCAAATCAACATGAAATTTAAAAGTTAGGAAAATGTTTGCCTAAGAGAAGGGTGTGGCAAGGAAGAGACACAGAGGCATCTGATTTCCAAATGCAAAATTGCAAAATTACTTTAGAGCCAGTTGGCTAAGTGAATGAAAAGGAAAGAATAAGCAAATTATACATAGAAAGAAAGAATAATTTCCCTTTAAAATGGGACAAAAATGGGCAAGTGTAAATAATGAATACCATAAAGTGAAAGATCCTTTAAGATTCTAAGAATGTCAAATATCAAATGTAAAAAAGTATTAAGCATCACTAGGTAATGATGTATAGTCAGAAAACTAAGAAGGAAAATAAAAATAATGAGAGAAAAAGTATAATGAAGAAACTGAGGTTTGAAATAGAATTTGGTAGTTGTGAAAGGGAACTCTTGATTGATATTAAAAAAAATTATAAATTAGTGATGATAAAGGCCTTTTGTAAATCCATCTGTAAAGGGGGGAGGATAGAGTTTAGAGAAGTATTCTTAATGTAACAAAGATTCTATGCCCCCTTACCTTATGAAGTTAAAACACACCTTGAATGAGATTTGAAAGAAAATCAATTATATTCAGATAAAGATGTATTCCCACTCAAGTACAGGTGCCCTTTTAGTTAAATTAAGAACTCCTGTTCTGTACAGACTCCTCCACTTATATATATGAAGTTCTCTATCAAATTAATCCTCTAATACCTTATTGTAGCATGGAGGTTATATTAAGTTTCTCAAGGCTATGTCAGTGGAATAGAAGCTCAGAAAGATTCAGCTGAGATGGAGAGGCTCTAACTTCCTGGAGACAAACCATATAGGAATCTTTTGAGTATGAGCCTTGGAAAGATTTATTACTAGGAAACTTGCCACCATCTACTGCAATGGAAATTCATTAAGACTTTTAGCAAAGGTGTACATGGTTTAAATCAATATCAACTGGAGGGAGAGTCCACTCTGATGCAATCAGAGATGTTTTTGAGTATTAAGACATTATAATGTATAATTGTTTGGGGAGTTAAAAAAAAGAAACATGGAAACCAGTCTTTTAGATTGTTTATAAATGAGACAATCAATCAGCTTCTTAGATAGTTTAGACGTTTCGCTCAGAAATAGGAACAAGACTGAGTAGACTCCTGAGAGCCTATCTAGTTTCATAACTGACTAGTTAAAAATATAATTCAGACAATTACTGCAATTTAAGGTCTCTGCTATTCTCAGGGTTGAAGTTGAGGGTATTTTGAAGAGTTAAGACAGAAAGCACAGAATTAAATTGAAAGTACTGTATTAACCTCTATTAAGTAAATAGGCTTTCCCAAGGATGGCAACTTCTTAAGTTTAAAATGAAATTAGAAGAATAAATATTCCCTTTGGATCAAATTATTTCTAGAAAAAAAGACTGATTCACTCTGATGATATTCATTCATACACACAAGGAGAAAAAGAGAGAGAGAGAGAGAAATAAAGATAGAAAGAAATGAAGAGAATGAAGACAGAGAGAATGAGGACAGAGATTCTGTATTAGTACACAATGATAATATTCCAGTGTCAGTAGAATACATTTCTGCACGTGAAGAAAACATTATGAATATTTGTTTTTTTCTGCTTCTCATTAAAAATCATGTTTTATACCAAAGATATCCTTAAATATCAGGAAGAGAAGTTCTACCACATTAACAAGTGTGAGTAATATTTATAAGGTTTCCACTGCTCCATCCCAGATGCCAGTTTTCCCTCTTTTGTCTTATTTATTTATTTATTAATTTCCTCATTTGGCAGAATCAAAGGTTAACAAAAACAATCACCTCTTCTTTGCCAATATTCAATCCTTTACTTCTTATTAAGACAATGTTTAGGCATGTATAGCAACCAGGGCGATTTTTCTGATAAAACTGAAGAGGTTTGGCCTGGGCAACCTCACAGTAATCCCATTTCTCCTGGTATATTATTTTCTTATCTATATTTCTACTTTGTAATGATGGTTGAGTATACTCCTATTTTCAGCTACAGCCTCTGACAGTTTCATTTGTTTTCTTACTAAACAATGAGCAAAAATGACTTATTTTCCTCCCACCCAACACTGATCTGTGGAATAGCAGCTTTGTGAGTTGAAAATTCCTTCTTGATTTCTCCAAGATATAACTCAAGTGTACTCTGTTCAGAGCAATTTCCAAATGAGGGCAGGTGGAGTCCTTGCCAAATGCATGCACCAGGATGAGTAAAAGTTGTCATCTACACAATAGAAAGCCGTGACATTTCAGGTAGAGTAGGGGGAAAAATACCAAATATTGATTCCTATAAAAGAAGGTGAAATAAGAGTGATGAATTCTTGGAGACAAAAGAAGGATAGAGACATTAAATCTAATGATAGACAATTGCTTTTGAGGACTCCTACTCAGGAACAATGGCATCATCATTTCTACTTTTCAACTGACTGTGCTGACAAATAAACACAAACACAGACTGATGGACTGTGGACGCAATTTTCCCAAAAGGGCATATTCATGATACTAGCTGAGAACTACGTTCATGAGCAAGAAATACATGGGACATTTGCTTCTGTTTTATATATATGTATGTATGTATGTATGTATGTATGTATGTATTTCAGGGCCAGTATGAATTTTATGGATTAGTTCCAAGGGAAATATGACTAGGAAAATAAGGGTCTCACAAAATGAGTTGAACAATAGAAATTTCATACAAGAAAAGGGCAGAGTTCTATATTGTTCCCAATCGTTTTCAAGGGTGAACAAAAAGGCAAGAACCATGTATTTATAGGTAAACAACGATATCTGCTATCCAAGTCTCCTAAAATGTCTAGACCAGGCTACAGAAGAGTAGTTACAAGTTACAAGTAGTTACAAGGCTTTCCCTTTACAGTGGTTAAGTGGCCTTAGATACCACAAGTGTACAAAGCGAAGGGTTGCCACACATCATATAAAGGTTGTCTCTGATTTAAAATGGCCCACATATAGGAAGTACTGTTATCATCTGTTCATCATCCCAAACCACTCCTGCCCTTTCCTAGTTCCTAGAGCTCCCTGTACTATAGCCTAGCCCCAACTCCAATTCCTGTTTCTCCTCTAAAACTTCAAAACTCATTTTCAATACCATGTCCTAAATGAGACCTTTCAAGTTCTGCCTCTGCTGCCAGTACTTCCCAGCTTAATTATCTTGTATTTATTTGATATTTGGCATGTACTTATTTTTTGTATACTTGAATATATGCTTAAATATATCCTTAATCGTAGTTATGGGGTCTCCTGCTATAGAATGCAAGCTTCTTTAAGGCAAGGACTGTTTCATTTTGTCATTGTATCCATAGCAATTAACATTGTACCTGGTCTACCCTACAGTAGAAACTTAAACATGTTTGTCTATCAGTTGATTGTGCTTAGCACAGGGCCTGACACATGATAGGGGCTTAATAAATGTTTACTGATTTATTGATTAACTTCTTCCTCCCTCTAACTCCCTTTTGTTCTCTTTCTCCCCTTTTTTCCCTCAGCAAAATGTCTGTAGCCTTTCTGCCTAAAATTTATGTTGAATTCATTTCAACAAAAATAAATTAATTGCATATTATGTGTATTGTGATAGATGTTGGAAATACAACAACAAAAAACAAATAGGCCTTGATGGAATTGCATAAGATATAGAATACTCATAATAGGCCTTGGCCTTTACTAGAGCCTTCTATGTCTATCAGCTCCCATTGAGATTAAATTTTGAACACATTTCCTGCTAGAAATTCTGGTATAAATGGTGGTCACATTTTACATTATTAGAAGCTCTATAGCTCAGGTACACACAAAGACAAAGGTTTAAATAGGCTGTTGTGGACTGTCCTGAAGAAAAAAATAACAACCATTTACAATATTGTTTCTAGGGGAAAATTTATTTCAAATACCCAACAAATCCATTCTAAATAAACTTTTGGGACATAACCCATTAATAAAATTATGACTTTCTTCATTACAGCATACAAATTAGAAGTGGCCTCAAAAATGAAGTTGACCTATATATTTGTTATAATAGCAAAGGAGTACTCTCCACTACAGTTATTAGCAGCTAATGCAATTTCTAATGGACAATTAAAGGAGTAAGAAAGAGGAAAGGGAGCAGAAACCTAAACTGGACTAATTTCCCTCCCATTAGCAGGTGCTTAGCTCCTTAAGGCTAGGGAAATTATATTGTCAATTCAATAAAGCTGCTATTATTTCTCAGATTAGAATTATTGTCTTGACCAAAACTATTGTTTGAAGACAAAACCATATATATTATGGACTGAAACTTGAAATTTTAAGAAAGTTTAGTTTTGACCTACATGCCAAGTTGGCTTGAATGACTTGCTATACAGCATCCTTGAAGTACCCTCTTTTGTGTCCAATCTTCTATTCATCACAGACCATAGAAGAGGTTAATTCTAATTTAGTAAATAAATCTTGCCAGTTTGGTCTGGCAATACCTACTGTATTGGCTTGGATAAGGCATTTCCAGGAAATGAGACAGAAGAATGACCATATTTCAGGCATTCTTGGCAAGAAATGGGTCAGCACAATTCAATTCAATAAACGTTTGTTAAAGTCTTCTCTTCCCTTCTCCCCTCCCCTCCTTATCCCCTTCTTCCCTCCCCTCTCCTGTCCTCCCTTGCCCTCTCCTGTCCTCTCCTGTGCTCTCCTCTCCTGTCCTCTCCTCTCTTCTCTAGCTCTACCCAGGGGATGATACATTTTTTTTAGTGTGTCTAGTCTACCTTTTTAAAAAATTATTTACTTATTTTTAGTTTACAACATTCAGTTCCACAATCTCTTGAGTTCCAAATTTTCTCCCCTCCTTCTCCCCCCCCCCACCATGGCAGCATGCAATCTGATATAGGTTTTACAAATACCTTCACATTCAACATTAGTCAAGTTGTAAAGAAGAGTTATAACCAATGTAGCAAACAACGAGAAAGAAGGAATGAAACAAATAAAACACAAAAGAGAGAGAGCAAGTAGTTTGCTTCCATCTGCATTCAGATTCTATAGTTCTTTTCTCTGGATGTGGATACCGCTTTCCATCATGAGTGTTTTGGAGTTGTCTTATTAGCTTGCATTGCTGAGAGCCCAGTCAATCAAAGTTAGTCATCACAGATATGATATGTCTGTAATTGAGTACAAAATTCTCCTGGTTCTGCTCTCCCCTCACTCAGCATCAATTTATATAAGTCTCCAGGTTATTATGAAGTCCTTTTGCTCCTCATTTCTTATACCACAATAATATTCCATTATATTCATATACCACAACTTGTTAAGTCACTACCCAATTGATTAGCATCCCCTTGATTTTCAATTCTTTGCCACCACAAAAAGAGCTGCTATAAATATTTTTCTACATACAGGTCCTCCCCCAACTTGTATGACCTTTTTGGGATACAGCCCTAGAAGTGGTCTTGCTGGATCAAATGGTATGAACATTTTTTTTGCTTTTTTTTTTGGAGGGCAATTGGGGTTAACTTGCCCAAGGTCACACAGCTAGGTTTTTGTTTGTGTGTGCGTTAAGTGTCTGAGGCTGGATCCGAACTCAGGTCCTTCTGACTCCAGGGCCGATGCTCTACTCACTGCGCCACCTACCCGCCCCAGTATGAACATTTTTATAGCCCTTTGGGCACAGTTCCAAATTGCTCTCCAGAATGGCTGGATCAGTTCCCAACTCCACCAACAATGCAGTAGTGTTCCATTTTTTCCACATCCTCTCCAGCATTTATCATTTTCCTGTTTTGTCATCTTAACCAATCTGGGGATGATACATTTTGATGGCCAAAAACTACCTTTTTTTCCTTTGGGTTGACTGGCTACATTTCTTAATGAAAGACCAAACCTTCAACCCAATTCACTCTGGAGCTCACAGATTGGACAATAGGTCCCTGCCCTCCTAGCACAGAGTGAACATAAATACAAAGCCAAGGTTTCTCTTTTAGCCAGGAAGCCTGAAGGTCCTCCCCTCTCAGTTTGATTTTTTTTTTCTTAAAGAAACCATCCCCTTGATTAACTTCTTAAACAGGCCTATTCACTGAATGGGCATTACCTCTCTCAAAGTGAAAATCTGAAAAAACCTTAGGCCAGGGTCTCCCAATGCATCCTGGGCAATCTCCAGTCACCCTGATAAATATATGGCCACTGGACCCAGATGACTCTACAGGTGAAAGAGAAGCCAGTGACCTTGCACAATCCTCCATCACTCAAATTCAACTCAACTGCAAGTCATGTTATCATTTCCCTGATGTCATGGGTCCTCCTTGAGAATGAAGAACAAGCACAACTATGGTCTAGACAGGCAACAAAAGGGACAATGCTATGGAAGATAAAGAGCTGGTTTTAGAATAAGGAAGACCTATACTCAAATTCTGCCTCTGATATGTACAGGCTGCATGACCCCAGGCAATTCATTTAACAACTCTCAGTGTCCCCAGATAATTTTCTAAGAGTTTAACATAAACATGAATTTGAATTGGTGGATAGAGTTTCCTCATAATGCAGTTCTTTCTATAGATCATTCACAGTCCATATATGCACAGTCCAGTGCATATCCAGACTTGTGACTTCATCAGTGTAGGAATGAACTCTCACTGTGGAACTCCTGCCACCAATGCAGTCTTTGCCCCCCTCCCCCTACTCTCTGAGATAATATACTTCAAAGAAAGTTCCAATCTGTATTGGAAGAGGGAATTTACAAGCTGGGGAGCTCCCTACACCAAGAAACCATAGGTCTCCCTCCTGCCCCACAAAAAAAAAAAAAATGTGTAAGGCACCATACTAGGTGATAATAATAGATGAAACAATTAAAATAACAAAATCCTTGATTTCAAGGAACTTAAAATTTAACAGGAAGATGAAACATGTAAACAAATATTCAAATTAGAACATACAAAGTACATTACAAAGATCAAGCAATGAGACTAAGAAGGAAGGAAGAAAGGGACCTCCTTTCTCCTGCCTTTAAGGCAGGGGAATGTAGAAAGATCATAATGTAAAAGTAGATCCTAAATGAATCAACTAGGTGGTTCAAGGGATAGAAAACTATGCCCAGAGTCAGCAGACCTGAGTTCAAAATGTAACCTTAGACACTTACTAACTGTGTGACCCTGGAAAATTCATTTAATCCTCTGCCTCAGTTTACTCAACTGTAACACAGGGAGATAACAATGGCACCTATTTCACATGGTTGTTATGGGGGTCAAATTAGATGATATTTGTAAAATTCGTAGCAGAGTGATTACTTATAGGGGTAGAGAGCCTTTTACCTTGAAATCACATGTGGTCTTCTAGGTCCTAAAGTGTGGGCCTTTGACATGCCACATGTAACCTCAAGGTCAAAGGCTCCCCACCCTTGGCCTAGTACATAGTAAGCACCATATAAATGTGCATTCCTTGCCTTTTCTCCTGAATTAGAGTTTGAAAACAACACAATGGGGGGCGGAGCCAAGATGGCGGAGTAGAAACAGCTCATCCAAGACTCTCTGCCCCCAGATTCCCCACAAACTATGTAAAAAAGGACTGTGAACAACTTCTGGAGCCCCAGCACCCACAGAACGACACAGAGAAGCTAACCTCCCGCTGAGGACAGCCCAGCAGCCCTGCAGGAAGGACCAGCGCAGCGGTCTGGGAGCCGGCAGCGCGCAGAGCGCAGAGCCGGAGCCGAGCCGAGCCCAGGTCCCTGTGAGCCGAGGTTTTAGCTCCAGGGCGGCAGGGCCAGCAGCCAGCTGGAGGAACCCCAGAACACCAGGAGCAGTGGCAATTCCAGAATTATCAACATAGACATGCCTAGGACAAAGTAAGAGGTTAGTGTCCTATGGACTTTGGGGCCTGTATTTGGGGAATGCGTCAGCTCCCTCCCCTGGGGGCTAGAAGCCGCTGAGGAGACACGCCATTTTGTAGTTTTCAGAGGCAGGTCTGGCTCCCAGCCTACAAATCGTGGGGAGATCCAGCGATCAGTCTTGGGGGGTAATCGCTCTTGCTTTAACCTCCCTGGATCTGGATTGTGATCTAGGGTGGAAGTTGTGGGTGGGTTTACAGCTTGCCAGAAACGGAAGTTGCCCCCCACACGTTCGGGACGAAAATTCCTCTATCTGGCCTTAAAGCCATAGTGTGGCAACAAGCCCAAAAGTCAAGCAATTAAGTGGCAACATGCCAAGGCAAAGGAAACAGAAAAATGCAACCCTAGACTCCTATTTTGGGGGCATAGAGCGGGAAAAGGACTGTGAGGTCAGAAGTCCTGCTCCAAAAGCCCCAGGGGAAAACATGAGCGGGTTGCAGGCCATAGAGGACCTTAAGAAGGACTTTAAAAATCAAATAAGAGAAGTGGAGGAAAAATTGGAAAGAGAAATGAGAAGGATGCAGGAAAAGTATGAAATGAGGGTCAACAGCCTGACTGAGGAAAACAACACCTTAAAAAATAGACTAACTCAAATGGCAAAGGAGGCCCAAAAGGGCAATGAGGAGAAGAATGCCTTAAAAAGTCGAATTTGCCAGATGGAAAAAGAATCTCAAAAGTTCACTGAGGAGATTCATTCCTTCAGAGTTAGACTGGAGCAAATGGAAGCTAATGACTTTATGAGAAATCAAGATGCTGTTAAGCAGATCCAAACAAATGAAAGATTAGAAGGCAATGTGAAATATCTCATGGGAAAAACCACTGACCTGGAGAATAGATCCAGGAGAGACAATTTAAAAATTATTGGACTACCTGAAAGCCATGATCAAGGAAAGAACCTAGAAATCACCCTTCAAGAAATTCTCAAGGAAACTGCCCTGATGTTTTAGATCCAGAGGGCAAAATAGAGGTTGAAAGAATCCACCGATCACCTCCTGAAAAAGATCCCAAAAAGAAAACTCCCAGGAATATTATAGCCAGGTTCCAGAATCCCCAGATCAAGGAGAAAATACTACAAGCAGCCAGGAAGAAACAATTTCAATATTGTGGAAACACAATCAGAATAGCCCAGGACCTGGCAGCTTCTACACTGAGGGATCGAAGGGCATGGAATATGATATTCCAGAGGGCAAAAGAACTGGGAATGAACCCAAGGGTCACCTACCCAGCAAAACTGAGTATTTTGTTTCAGGGGAAAATATGGTCATTCAGTGGAATAGAGGACTTTCAAGCATTCTTGAGGAAAAAACCAGAGTTGAATAGAAAATTTGACATTCAGACACAAGAAGTAAGAGATGCTTGAGAAGGTAATTAGGGAAAAGAAATCAAAAGTAACTTATCAAAGTTGAACTATTTAAATTCCTATATGGAAAAGCAATATCTGTGACTGATGATATCTTTCTCACTATGAAAATAATGGAAGAAGGGGGTGTGGTCATATGAATACATATGTGAATGTGTGTGTATATGGTTACAGTTATATATGGATAGAGGGCATAGGTTGAATTTGTTGGGAAGGGAGAATACTCAAGGGATGAAATTATGAGGTGAGAGAGGAAAGTGGCAAGAGGAGATGGGGAGAGACATGGTAGGGTAAACTATCTCATGTAGAGGAAGGGGAAGTGGTTGCAAAGGAGGGGGAGAATAAGGAAGGCTAAAAAGGCAAAACCACATCCACATTGAATTTGGTTCAGGGAGAAAATGACATACATACTAAATGGGATATCTCAACCTGCAGCAGGATAGGGGGAAGGGGGATGAGAGGAGGGATGATGGATGGGAGGGCATCCTTGGGGTGAGGGGAGGTTGGAAGTACCCACTATAGAAGAGGGACAGGATCATGTAGGGAATGGACCAGGTGGGGGGTGGGATGAGTGGGAGGGAATTATAAGCAGCCTTGTACAATATATCTACTATGATAATGTTTTGCATAGCTAGACATGTACAACATATACTGAATTACTTATCTCCCAAGAAGGAATGGGTGACAAGGGAGGAAGGAAATGGATCTGAAATTCGAGGCTGTAACATTAAATGTTTCAAATATATATAAATACTATTATTAATACTCTTTTGCCTATAAATGGGAGATAAGATGTGCAGGCATTGGGACACAAAGATTCATCTTCCTCTAATGGAAAAGTCAATGGGGTTATGGGAGAAGGTATGGGAAAGAGCAGATTGGAGGAAGCGATATCTTGCGGGACTGCTATTCAGGGAGGTTGGGTAGGGGAATAATGGGGGGAAAATGATTGTAACTCAAAATCTGGCAGAAATGAATGATGTAAAACAGAAGTTAATAAAGCATTTGTTTAAATAAAAAAAAGAAAAAAAAAGAAAACAACACAATGTATTTCAGTAAAGAGTTGAGAGGGATATTGCAAAAAAAAAAAAAGAAGTCTAGCAAGGCAGATTCAAGTAATATTATAAAGAGATTTGAATGCCAATGCAAAACATTTGAACATTTGCATTCATTAATAATACAGGTTGCTAATTTGGAATTATACCCAAAGGGCTATAAAAATGTGCATACTCTTTGACCCAGCAATACCACTTCTAGGACTGTATCCCTAAGAGATCATATAAGTGGGAGGAGGACCCATATGTATAAAAATTTTTATAGTAGAACTTTTTGTGGTGGCAAAGAATTGGAAATCAAGGGGAAGCTCATCAATTGGAGACTAGCTAAACAAGTTGTGGTATATGAATGGAATAGAATACTATTGTGCTATAAGAAATGAGGAACACACAGACTTCATGATAACCTGGAGAGACTCATATAAACTGATGCTGAGTGAGGAGAGCAGAACCAGGAGAACTTTGTACACAATTACAGACACATCTAATTGTGACAGACACATCTGATTGATAGACTGGGCTCCTCTCAGCCATGCAAGGCAATAAGACAGCTCTAAAAGAACTCATTATGGAAAGGGATATGCACATCCAGATAAAGAGCTACAGAGTCTGAATGCAGATTGAAGCAAACAACTTGTTTTGTCTTGTTTTGTTTTGTTTTGTTTTGTTTCTTCTTTCTCATTGCTCACTCCATTGGTTATAATCCTTCTTTAAGTCTTAACTAATGTTTAATGTGAAGGTATTTGTAGATCCTATATTTGACTGTATGCTGCCATGGGAGGGAGGGGGGAAGAGAAGGAAGGGGAGAAAATTAGAAACTCAAGGGATTGTGGAACTGAATGTTGTAAATAAATACATTTTTACAAAAGAATATAAAATGTAAAAGTAAATAAATACATTTTACAAAAGAATATAAAAATGATATAGGTTGCTAGCATTTATGTGGAACTTTAAGATTTGTAAAATGTTTGACATGAGTTATCTCATTTTATTCCTACAACAACCCTGTGAGGTAAGTATTATCATCCCCATTTTACAGATTAAGAAACTGAAGTCCAGACTGGTTAATTCCCATCATCACACAACTAGTAAAAAAGTATATAAGGCAAAATTTGAACTTTGTCTCCTATATTTCAACTCCAATACTCTATCCATTATGACACCCCACTGCCTAAATAATGGGAACCACTGAAAGTTTTGGGGGGCAAGAGAGTGGTTAGATTAGATCTGTGTATTAGAATAAACTGTTTTGGCAGCAGTATGAATACATATGAAGTACTTTGTGACCATTAAAGTATTATAGAAATGTCAACTATTTTTATTATTATTTAAGTAGCAAAGAAAGGGACCAGATTACAAGAGCTTAAGGAATGATAGGGTGGTGAGAAAATAGAAGGAAAGAGTTGCAACTTAATTTTTTTCTATAAATTTGCTGGTGAAGAGGAGGAAAGTAGAATGATAGATTTAAGAGATGGCAAGCGCAAGAGAGATTTTTCTGAAAATTGGAAAGACCTAAATAAGTTTATAGGTGGAAGGAGCTTTATCCCCCAATAAAGGAGAGATCAAAAATAGTGTAGGAGATTTTTCAGTAAACAAAACTATATAGATGGAAGAGGAAAGCATTGAGAGCACTAGTGAAGCTTAGCATTCTCAAAGGAGACCTCCTACTCTAAGATTGGGAGGAAGGTGAGGCTGGATGAATATAAAGAGTAGTTTTAAGGGGTTGCAATGGCAAGCAAACAAGTACTTACAGCTTTTTTTCAGTTGAGTCTTGCCATTGATTATATCCTTAAGAAACAGAACTTGTGAAACCCACAGTGGGAGGAACTTGATGATGCAACAGGAAGGAGCAGAACAGGGAGGAGCTAATGACCATATATAAGGAGAAGCCCAAGCTGGGAGAGAGCAGAACTGGGAAGGGAAACAGTTGTGGAGGCCGGCACTCTGTTCATTTGTTCTCTCTGTGTTGATTTTTGTTCATATACTTTGTTTGATACTTTGTACAGAAACCCTGGAACCTTACTAGAAGCCTTGAAAGAGGATTTTTGTCCTGAAGGAGGGTTTCAGAGGATATGGGACTGTACTGATGATTTGTGTTGAGTTCTCAGACCTTGTTGGTGGGTCCATGTTTATTTCATAGGTGGATAGTGAATTGATGATTGTGCCAGCAATATGTATGAATATTATTGTGGCTCTGTCAAGCTTGGTCTTACTGGAAACAGGAACTGTAAAGGACTTTGAGGTGGACTGGACACTGTGAGCTTCAATATGGAACTGGATGAGGAGATGGATGAGAAGCTGGACAAGGAACTGAGAGCTGCCTACCTGAGAATCCAGGTGACAAGTGGGTAGATTCAGGCAGGAGCTGGACCCATAGAAGAGGAACCATGGAATTTGTTAGCCAGCCTCAAGTCAAGATGAAAAGATCTCTCCTTGGGTACTTAATGCTGACAGAGAAGATCATGATTTACTGTGACCTAGGGGTGGGAGAACTGTGTACTCCAGAGATTAAGACAATGTGACCTAAGGGTGGAGAACTTTGCCCTTTGTACTTTGTGTCCCTTAAGGGGGCTTGCTCCTTAAGGATAATTGAGTTAAGGACTTACTGAATGATATCTTTTGCTTAAAACTATGTGGCCAGTTTGGTGAAAACTATGCGGCCACTTTAGTGATAAGTTGTTATAACATTGTAAATGCTGTACTTTGGTTTCTGTGAATGTTTTGCTTTAAGTTTACTGCTGAATTAATAGAGAGTTGATTATACTATGTGATCAGAATCTTAAAGCTCTACACAGCAGCAATCCTCTAGAGAGCTGCTCATGCTTGGCTTGACAGGAGTGAAAAGGAAGAGATTATTGATTTGGAGCTAGAATGGACCTTAGTGGTCCAAAAGTCCAACCCGCTCACTTTAAAGAAGAAGAAACTGAACAACAGAGAGGTTGTGACTTGCCCAGGGTAATATATCTAATAAATAGAATTCAAACCACAGCTTTCTGACTCTAGGTCCAGCTCCCTGCCCTTTATGCTACAATCCCTCTCATGAAACAACAATGATTATGGACCTCAGTGCTATCAAAAAAGTATGGAATCAAAAATCATTTATTGAAAGAGAGAGGAGTATGGTAGAGGCTTGAAGAGAGAGAAGAGATTTAGAATTGGACTCTGTAAGAAGGGGAAGAGGAAGACAATAAGATATGATTTAAAAAACTGTCATGGAATTGTGAAGGCCTAGCTGAGGTTGAAAAGAATAAATTTATTCTGAATCCAGAAAGCAAGATTTTGTGACTTCCCAAAGGGTAAAAATTAAAGTGAGAAACAAAAAGAAATGTACAGAAAAGAATGTTTTTGCAATGGCTGACCAAAAGGGTCAAGATTACTAATGAAGAGGAGTGAAGCAAGACAATGGATGATGGACATAGAGAAAAGGGAGGGATTGAGGTATCCACCACCATAATCAAAGTAAGAAAGGCAGTTTGGGTAGAAAAGAAGATAGAAGGGTTACATGATAACTGTCTTCCAGACCTTGAATGTCATATGAAACAGACTAGAACTAGACACAAAGAGTGGACCTTGCATGGAGACAAGTTTAGGTTTCTTTTGAAGAGAAAACTAACAAAAAACCCTTGAAAATGAAAGCTGTTCAGAGGCAGTGAGATGCTTGGGAAATTCATGGGTTTTCACTCCCTTGAAATCTTTAGCTGAAGCATTTACTAAGAGCTTACCATGTGCCAAGCACTGTACTAAACAAAGGTTGGCTAGCCTCTTGTCAGGTGTGTCAAAGGGGTGATTGTCTTCTTTGTGGTAGCAATTGATCACTGTAGTCACTTCCCAATCGAAAATTCAAAATGTAATTCTATGTGAGGCTAGGGTAAAAGTGGAAGAAGAGGAAATGGTGTGGGAGGCAGGGATTTAGTTTTATATTAAGAGCTAAGGATCTTGGAAGTGAAACAGTTGGTCAGTAAAAAACAAAACAAAACAAAAACAAAAAAAACACATTTATTATGCATGTATTACTGCATGCTAGACACAGTGCTAAATAAACACTGGAAATACCAGGAAAGGAAAAAAAGACAGTCTCTGAACTCCTTGAGAGCTGGGACTAATGAGCTAGACAAGGTAAACAACTATGTACAAGTATTACATGTACAAGATAAATTGAAGATAATCACTAGAAGGAAGGCATTAGCATTAAAAGGAGAGGCAGAGGAGATTAAGAAAGGCTTCTTATAAATGGTGGGACTTTAGTTGGTACTTGAAGGAAGCCAAAGGCATAGATTTGAGTAGTGATTGTCAGTATGCTTGAGAAAATAACATTTGGAATAAAAGGCTACCCCTATTTGGTGGGTAAGCATTTTTCCCTTTTAAAATTAGAATGATGTGGTGATGTGAGATAGCTCTTCTTGAAATGTTAGTGTTGACTGTCTAAATTTTTCTAGAAGCAATAGATAATGAAATCTCTAAGAAAGGAAATGGTCAATTCAGATTTTTAGCACTATGCTAAGTGCTGGATGAGTGGGAGTAGATAACAAAAAGAAATGGAAACTTTGGTCATAGGCTCTTTATTCACTGGGAAGATAAAACACACAGATAAAAACAGGTAACAATAATAGGTTTCAAACTATTAGGTGTCATAAGCTATTCAAATAATCTTCCTGAATTAGAGATGTGACCCACACACTTTTAGGAATTTTCTATCTCTTTTAAAATTCATTTCATACTATTGCCTTTCATGCCAAATTTGACTATCTATACTCCTCAATTTAGCATTTAAAATCTAGCCTCCCTGTAGTGGTAAATTAACCAATCCACTGTGCCTAGAATTGCCTTTATCATTAATTTTTATAATCTTTTCTTTAAGAGTCAGCTAAGGGGCCACCACAGCATTAAGTTTTCTTTGATTCCTCAAACTGCTAATGTAACTTCCCTCCCCAAAGTGCTGATATGCCTTTTCTCCTCATATTTGCTAGTACACCTTCCCCATCAAATTACTTTGTGCTTTTTTACATGCTTACTTGGGTATCCCACCACCCCACAAAGAGAATGTAAATTCTTGGCAGCAGAAATGATTTTATATTTGGACTTGTATTTCTACCAGCTAACATTATCACTAACACTGAGTACGTACTTTAAAATACTTGTTCAGTGAATTTAATTTTCAGTGCACAAAATTCCCAGATAAGTGCCTAGAAGAGGTGAAAAGCAAAGCACTAAGAAAAATATCCAAAGCAAGTAGGTGATGAAGGTGGTACTGGGCTTGAGCCCTAAAGGCTGGCAAAACCTCAATAGGCAAGGAAGGGGAAGTGTGGCATCCACAAGCAGAAAAAGAAGTACAAATTATGCTTAGGAAACAGAAAATGATAGTCCAAGGTAGTTTGGAAAATAATAGGACAAGAGGCAGAAAAAGTGAAATAGTACCTGGATGTAGAGGGTCTTAAAATAACCTACAAATTCCTCAAGGGCAAGGATTATAGTATTTTTCATACACGCATTGCTCTTCACAAAGGCTCCACACAGAATAAGAGCTTGATAAATGCTTGTTGAACTTGAAAAGTGTTGAATTGAATGTTGATTGGCCCTGACCTCCTTCATTCATGAAAGATGAAAATCTTTCATATTTCACAATGACTGAGGCATTTTTTTTCCATTTATGCCCTTTTATTTTCTTTGGAAAAATAATTCAGGAAGAATAAAAAAGCCTTGTCTCAGCTCTCACAATATACCTCTCCCTATTTCCCCTTAACCAATAAGATCAGGAAAACTGTGCTTCAAGCTTATAGTTACTGATGTAATACCTTAGTCAGATTTCATAAACCATTTCCCACATTTTATGCTGACACTATATTCTATTCACCATCCTTTCCATACACCATGATAGTCCGTGGCCACTTTCTTTAAAGATCATTCACTTGCTTCTTAATTTAGCTAAAAGAAAATTAGTGGTCCATACAGCAAGTCCTACAGCTTCTTTTTATATTTTCTACTATACTATAGGGAAAGAAGTTTGGTCCTTTTTACTACATATTCAACCTCGTCAAAACAAATGAATGCTCTTATCATTACTATTCTGGTGAATAGTAAGTGAATCTCATCATCAGTCTACATTTCAAAGTCATTCTTTTTCAAAATAGGAAAGCCAAGCTGTTCACATAGTTCTTTGAGGAGCTGTTTGCTTTCATCAGATATATAGTCAACTCCCACCAGTTTGTCCCTAAACACAGATGGTTCCATCAGAAATTATGCAAGCATTTAGGACCTTTTCACACCTTTTTCACTGACTTTTGCATCTGCCTTGCAGTCTTCCTCCCCAGTCTGTCCTCTACTATTAGTTCCAGACATGTCATTTTCTACCTTGAAGACTCTTCTAATATCCTATCCTCACTATTGCTTGAGCTTCCCCAGTTCCTTGGCTAGTATTTCTATCTACTTCCATTACCCATTGAAATGACTCTAACTTAGCATTTACTATTACTCAAGATGATTCCACCTCTGAGATATTAAGATTATAATTTGTTACTCTAATCATAATCTCCTGGCCTATAGCCTCTCCTAAATATTTTATCTCTCAAAATATTTTATCATTGTTATTGGAGTAGCTGATATCTGGTTGATCCTAACATCCTTTAACTGCCCCGCCCCCCCCCCATTAAATAAATAATCTTACCACTTTATCTTTCTACTCCAACCTTTCCCTCCATGGCTCAAAGTTCTAGGAAGGGAAATCAATTCTCTTTGCTAGCATTTTTACCATACATTTGTCCTATAACCTCTTAAAATCTGGCTTTTTTTCCCCAACAGACTTCAAAACCACTTTTTCAAAGGTTTGTTCATGATGTCCTAAATATGAAATTCCATATTTTTTGAGTTCTCATTCTCTTTGGTCATTCTGAAACATTTAATTCTGTCAAATATTCCTTTTTTATGTCTTCTCCCCACTTGGCTTTCACAACATCACACTCTCTTGGTTCTCCTCCTACCTCTTCCCTGGGTTTTCATGCTTCCGGTCCAAAAAATATTATTTTGGCCCACGAAGGCCCTGTCTTTGACCAGCTTTATCTGTCTGGATTTGTTTCTTTAGAGAGAGTACCTATTTTCATGGGTCCAGTCATCACCACTACATAGACAGTTCTGAGTCTCTATTTCCCTAACCCCTAATAACAATAGCTAACATTATATAGGGTGTAACAATAGTCAGTGTAGTTTTAAGCTTTAGTAACTTTAATCACTTAAGACTTCATTAAAATTTTTGGGATACAGTGTATAATGATTTAAAGTTTGGAAATACATAAAAAATGCACACACACACAAGCATGTATGATATAATGCAATGCCATAAATATCCACCATATATCGATATAATATCTGCACATATTGGGCAAATAGGTACAATGGATAGAGCACAAAGCACTTGGAGTCAAGGAAGCTAAGTTCAAATCATGCCTTAGACACTTAACAGTCATGTGATCACGGACAAGACACTTAACCCCTCTCAGTTTCCCCATCTGTAAAATGGAGATTATAACAGAACCTTGGGCAAGATCAAATAAGTCAAAGTTCTTCACAAACCTTACAAATACTATATAAATACTAGCTATTGTTATTGGATCTCATGTGACTCTCATGACAACATTGTGAGGTAAGTGCCATTATTATCCTGATTTTATAAATGAGGAAACTGAGGCTGAAAGGAAATAAATACTTGTCCAGGGACACACAAGAAATAAGGGTCTAAGGCATGATTCCAAATCAGGACTTCCCAACTCCAAATCCAGCTGTCTGTTCACTGTGCCACCAAGATGTCCCTGTAACAGTCACCTTTTATTGATCCATTATCTTTAACATGGCCTCCTACAGTAGCCCCCTAACTTCGTCTCCTTGACTACAGGCTCATCCTTCTCTAAAACAAACAAAAAACATCTTTCCCTCTGATCCTGATATGATGTTCCAAATATGTTTATTTGTTTTTCTTTTCTTTCTGGAAATGTCACTAGAATACTTTAAAAAACTTTAATGCATCCCTTCCCTCCCCCCCATTAACCTGCTGAATAAAGTATAAATTTATATCCTACCATTCAAGGCAAACAGGTGTCTATCTCTGGAGGTCCATTTCACACTACTTCATTTTGCATACTCAATGTTCTAGAGACCTTAAGAAATGGTAAAGGTTGACACTCCCATCTTTGAGGGATATTCTTTCCTCAATGTTTTTGTTTCTATCTCAGCCTACATCAAATCCTAATCTCAGGAAAGGGTCTTATGAGTTTCTTATCTTTTAGTCAAGATTTCAATAATTCAATTTCCTCACAAAATCATGCATTTTTATAATTGGAAAAATTCTCAGCCTAGAAAAAGAATTATATCTATGCCACTCCTAATGAGTCATACTCCATCTTCCATGAGAAGATCTCCAAACAAAGAGTAATTCCCTATCTACTGAGGTATCCAATCACATTTTGGGAAAACTCTCTTTGTTAGTTGGTTTTTCAGTACTATAAGTGGAAACTATGCTTCTCTTTAAATTCCACTCATTGCTTCTAGTTCAGTCCTCTGGCCCAGTGGAACTCACTTATCATGATTCTCTTTGGTTTTTCCACTTCCAGGGTATATATTCTCAGTTTCTTCACTTGAATTTCATATGGCAATATCTTCAGCCATCTCACCATTACACTTCTGTTCCTCTGGATAAATTCCATCTTGTCAATGGTTTTTGTTTTTAATTAAATTTTATGGTTTTTTTTTTTAGTTTACATCATTCATTTCCAAAAGATTATGAGTTACAAATTTTCTCCCCATCTTTCCCCTACCTACCACCCCAAAACAGTGATCCCACTGTATACACCCTCCCCCAATCTGTTATCTCCTATATACTCCCCCATCCTCCCTCCAACTTTCCAATAGAGCAAGATGGATCTCTATACCCCAGTACCTATATATCTTATTTCCCAGTTGCATGTAAATATATATATGAATTCCAGATTCTTTCCCTTCCTCCCTTGTCACCCAACCTTACTGGGAAGATAGGCAGTTCAATATAAGTTATGCACATGTTGCCATGCAAAACATTTCCATAGTAGATATATTGTGAAAGACTGACTATATTTCCCTCCATCCTATCCTGCTCCCCACCTGTTTTATTCTCTACTTTGACTCTGTCCCTTTTCAAAAGTGTGTGCTTCTAACTTCCCTCCCCCCAAACTGCTCTCCCATCCATCATGCCCCTCTTCCCCTTCCCTCTACTCTCCTGTAGGGTGAGATACCCTATTTAGTGAGTACGTCATTCCCTCCCTAAGCCAAATGCAATGAGAGTAAGATTGACCCATTCTCTTTTACCTTCATTGTAACAGTTTTCCCTTACCTCTTCTATATGAGATAATTTATCCCATTCTGTCTCTATCCATATCCTCTCATTATATTCCCCGATTACCTCTCAACTTCACCTTTTAACGATCATCCCTTCCTATTCAATTGGTCCTCTGCTCTCTATGTATACCTGTACACATATACACACATATGTATTCATACACCCATATACCCCTCAATATAGACATATATATGTATGTACATATATATACATTTATATTCCCTTCAACTATTCTCAGACTGAGAAAAGTTTCATAAGATACAATTATTGTTCTTAGATGGTTCTTGACAAATAGAAAATGTAAGAAATCCCTCCTGTGTTTTCTTTTCCAGAATAAGGACCTGAGGAGACAACCTAGGAATGGAATATAGAAAAAGAAAGAAAGTACAAATTTAAGAAAGCCTCAGAACCCTGCCAGAGTTGAAGAAACATTGGGTGTGGGAACAGGAGATTGAGGCCACCATAGGCAAAGGCCATGGATTTTGTTAGGTGAGCTCTGTTATAAATTGTGAAGGGCTTCTGTAATAAGAAAGAGTAGAGGTTGTGTCAGTGGATGTTAATAGAGGATCCAGGAGTACTGTATCAGTTATGGTATGTAAAGTTAATAGAGGATCCAGGAGCACTGTATCAGTTATGGTGTGTAAAGATTAAGAGAGTGATGCACCAAATAGGTCTTATTAAGAAAGGGAATTGTCCTTGGCAAGGATCTGCAGACTAAATAATTCCAAAGTAGTCCAGGTAGAATAGTCCAGGAAAAATAGAATTTTCCAAAGCAGGCAATTATTTGGAAGGAAAAGTCTTTCTAATTTTGTGTATATCATGTTTTACCAGTGATTAGCTACTGTAGACTCAGATTTTGAAAAAAAGCTTATTACATACACATGCACATACCCATGCACGTGCACGCACACACACACACACACACACACACACAAACACACCTTTTTCACATAACAAGAAATTCCAGTGGGAACTTGAGGATTCAGTTATTGATACTCTATTGGATGAGCTATGATTGAAAGAGAAAAGGGTCTTATCTATGCAGAGATGCAGAGTTAAATTCAATGTTATTCTAAATAGTGGCTTTTTAAAAATATAATCAAAATGGTTAAAGTTTCTCATGATATTCTTGTGGAAAATATAGAGTGATATGGAAGAAACAATGAAATTAGGTGGATTTGGAACTGGTTGAAATAATGCACTCCAAGAGTAGCCATGGGAGGGTTCCATAAGACTTTTCCAGGCACCAAAGCTTGGCCCTATTTACTAATGACTCGTATAAGGGTACAGATGTTTATCAGATTTGAGTATGACACAAAGTTAGAAGGGATAGCTAACAAAGTGGATGACAAAGCCAAGATTTAAAAACATCTTGGCAGTGTGGAATGCTGTGATAAAGCAAATAACATGAATTTTAATAGGGATAAATATAAAGTCTTGTATTTTGGTTCAAAAATATCCACTTTACAGAATAAGATGGGGAATGTATGTCTAGACAGCAAGTCAATCTTAAAATATCTGGGGTTTTTAGTGAACTGCAAGCTTAATATGAGTTAACAGTGTAATATAGTAAACCAAAGAGCTAATGCAATTTTAGCCTGAGGCAAGAGAGGCAAAATGCTTAAGACTACAGGAGTAATAACTCTTCCACACTCTTTCCTAGTCAAAACACATCTAGTGTATTGTATTTAACTCTGTACACAATACCTTAGAGAGAACATTAATAATTTGGACAGTACTGGAGGAGGGCAACAAGAATGATGAAAAGCCCAGAGATCATACACCATGATGACTAATTTGGCAGGTTTAGCTTGGAGAGGAGAAGACTCAGGAGTAACATGATAGTTATTTTCAGGTATCTGCAAGGCTGTCATATGGAGGAGGGATTTATGGTTATCTGACCTGGTCCCATAAGACAAACATAAGAGCAACTGATGAAAGTTACAAGGAAAATTTATGTTTAATTCAGGAAAATACTGCCTTGTCTAGCTATCCAAAAAAATGGAATGAACTGACTTGGGAGATAGTAGTTTAGGCCTCATTGGAAGTCTTTAAGCAATGGCTGGAGTAGGGTGTGACCATATGATGAATGTGTTATACTTGAAATTATTTTCTAGGTGTATGTTTAACTGGATGGTTGCAGAGTAGCCATCCAGGTCTAAGGTTATATGATGTTTGCAATAATCTATCATTGCCTGTTTATCTATCAAATGGAGAAAGAAACATCACTTTCTTTCTTAGTCAAATGAAAGAAGAAATATAAAAATACTTTTAAAAAGTAGAACCACTTATTACTATATAAGGAATTATTTATGATGAAGTCCCTGCTTTTACTGCCCATATCAGCTCTACTTGTGGTAGTAAAGTGAGAAGCTAAAGATTAATCTTTGAAATGGTGACAGTTCTGTTAGTCACCTACTGAGTATTTTTTTAAGGTTAAGAAAGTTACAGAGAAGAAAAAAACATCATCTGTTGCAATTCTTTAAGTTCAACTGGGAGATAAATTAAAGGTAGAAAAAGAACATGAAAAGAAGACAAGGGTCAGCTCTTGGATGTTCAATGTTTATTATTTTTTCAGTATTTAAGCATGGAAGCCCAACAGG
Source organism: Gymnobelideus leadbeateri (assembly GCA_011680675.1). Classification (NCBI taxonomy): domain Eukaryota; kingdom Metazoa; phylum Chordata; class Mammalia; order Diprotodontia; family Petauridae; genus Gymnobelideus; species Gymnobelideus leadbeateri. The sequence continues at coordinate 246,218 of WOXC01008727.1, read as the reverse complement.
AATAACTTTGCATTCAACTAGAGACCTCAGGAAGCATGCTAGTCTAAGAAATTTAAAAATGTTGTTTAAGAAACATGTTCCTCTTGGCAAATAGATGAACTCTACAAGCCCACATGCCCTTATTCAATAATTCTCCTGGTCTGATCAAAATTTACAAGTAGAAAAAGGATGATCTTATTGCTATATGTCACACTGGTTGGAAGTCACATATATAATTCTTATATATCATTCCAAACAACAATGCTTTTCACCTGCTCTGATCAAATGAATGGACTCTTACATGGAGACAGGAATGCTAGAGTTGGCACCCACTCAACCTTCCTATTCACAGGAGACAGGCAGAGAAAAATACTACCACCTTTAAGGAGACAGGAAGAGACCGAGATGCTCCCAGAGTCAGCAATGTTACATACCTTATGAAAGTTATAGTGGTTTGAAGAAATGTTGCCCCTGCCACCTGCTGCCTGGAAATTAGAGATATCCTCTCCTATATTACCCTCACATACCAGTCTTTCACAAGGTTTTTGATGGAGAAGGAAAAACAAAGGAAATGGTAGCTAGGTGGCACAGTATATGGAACACTGGGACTGAAGTTAGGAAGACCTGAATTCAAATCCTGCCTCACATACTTCCTGGTTGTAGGATGCTGGGTCAGGAATTAATCTATTTGCTTCAAGTTTCTCAACTATAAATGGAGATAATAATAGTCCCAACCTCCCAGCAGTTGTTATGAGAATCAAATTAGATACTTATATCACTGGCACACAGCAAGCACTTAATAAATCCTTGTTCCCTTCCCTGCTTCTTCTACCCCACATTGTTTAAGTTTGATGGTGTCTTTCAATACATTATCCAGTCATCATTACAATTTCAATTTGTCCCCTGTTTGAATCAACTGATATTTCCATTTTCTTACACAAAAGTCACCAGACATATTAATGAATGACCAAATAAGGCAATGGATTTGCAAACTTGCCAGAGTTCAAAGAGACCAAAGCAAACCTATAGTCCAGAACTGAATTCAAATTCTGACACAGACACATACTAAGTGTATGACAGTCTTTCAGCCTCAGTTTCTTCAACTCTAAAATGAGGTGGACAGCAAGGTCCCTTCTAACTGTATATCTGTATTCCTTATTATACATATATAAAAAAAGACTCTTTCCTATAACAGACCTCAGGGGATCATCCAGTCTTAGCGTATAAACTTCTAATTGGGAGTAATCCAATCCCTCCCAAGGCTGCCCATTCCATTTTTAAGGGCTTTAATTGACAAAAATAAGCCTTACATCAGCCCAAATTTGTTGCTATGCAACTTATACCCATTTTTCCTATTGTCTAAAGGCAAAAAAATAAACTAAAACTAAAAATGTTTCTATACAAAAAAACTCTTCTTGTACTTGAAAGATAGCTCTGCCATAACTCCCTAAAGGTTCTCTTCATCCCCTGATAAACATCCCCAGTTCCTTCAATTGAGACATTTATGCCATTAACTAGAGTTCCTTTGCTACTATGGTTTTCTTATTTGGATGCTTTCCAGATTACCAATATCTAACTATAATGTGCTACTTGGATCTTGATAGCATTTCTACTTGAAGAATTCTAAACAGAAATAGGGTCTCATCATTTTATAGGGAAGGCAAACTCGCAAAAGGACATCTTTAGCAACAGACCACAAAAACATGCAGGATATTAATATAGAGATTATTACCTTATTTGAATTCAAACATTTTCTTCCATGCTTTAGAATTTTTCAGTGAAAAATTGGAAATTTGGGGGTAGGGTGGAGAAATTCTCCCCAGAAAAATGAAAATAACTGTGATAATCACTTACAACTAATTGGATGATTAGATAGGTAGAATGCTCTATCTATCTATCTATCTATCTATCTATCTATCTATCTACCTACCTACCTACCTACCTACTTATCTATCTATCTATTTGCCAGATAGGTTTGGTAGATTTCGCTTTTATCTATCTATATGTCTGTCTTGTATAATTTGTGGTGATTATCAAAATCATTTAAATTACATATTAATTATACCATATATTATAGAAATATATACATACACATATGATATTATTGAACTAGAAAACTATGCTAAATATCATAAAGCAGATTCTAACCAAAGAAATAATTAATATAATCTGAAAAACAAAAATTTCTGTCAAAATAGCAAAAAAATGAAATAGCTCAAAACAGATCAAATAAGAGATTTGTAAAAAGCTCTTAGCACAGGGCCAGGCACATAGTGTAGTATGTAAATTCTTATTTTCTTTCCTTCTGCCTCAAACTAAGGATGGTTCACTATACTTTTACCATTAGGACACCCATCTCTATTATCTCATACTTATGCAATACTTCCAAGATTTACAGTGTACTTTCTTCACAACAACTCTTTGAAGTACATAGAACAAGCATTGTTATCACTATTTTGCAGATGAGGAAAGGATGCCAAGAAATTTAGAAACTTGATAAGAGAAACACAGCTAGTAAATATCAAGAGCCAGGATTCCTTCCACTGTCACCTGGATCTACATGACCTCTCCAAACTTAATAATTGGCTCAATTCAGCATTATAAGATTACAAGAATGCTTAGGGCAGCTAGGTGGCACAGTGGATAGAATGCTGGGTCTGGAGTCAGGAAGACCCATCTTCCTGAGTTCAAATCTGTCCTCAGTTGTTCTTTGTTCTTGAAGAGGACCAAAATGACATCACTATGCTAGAATCAAGTTTCAGTGTGTTTGACTATGACTGATCAAACCAATATGAGCTTGGAATGCTCTACCACAGGTCAGGCACAAATAGTCCCTGTAAACATTTGGGGTGGATATTCCAAATTTGCAAAATTTACACAACCTATATTTCCTTTGAGCTGTCTAAATTCTGCTTTGCACATAGAGCACAGCACTTTTTCTGATGTCAGCACACCATGCTGAAGGGCCCTGTGCCAGCGTCTCCCACGTCACACAATCAATTCCAAAATCCTTAAGAGAGACCTTGAGAGTATCCTTGTATTGCTTCTTCTGACTATCGCGTGAACACTTGCCCTGTGTGAGTTCTCCATTAGTTTTTTTGGCAAGGGTACATTTTGTGTTTGAACAATGTGGTCAGCCCATCAGAGTTGTGCTCTCTGAAACAGAGTTAATGCTTGGAAGTTGACTTTGAGAAAGGACCTCAGTGTCTGGTACCTTATCCTGCCAGATAATCTTCAGAATCTTCCTAAGGCAATTCAAATGGAAGTAATTCAGTTTCCTGGCACAGCACTGGCATACAACAATGAGGTCAGCACAAAGGCCCTGTAGACCTTCAGTCTGGTCGTCAGTCTAATACCTCTTCTCTCCCATACTTTTCTCAGAAACTTTGTAGCTGTGTGACACTGGGCAATCACTTAATCCTGTTTGTTTTAGTCTGTAAAATGAGTGGGAGAAGAAAATGGCAAACCACTCCAGTATCTTCACTAAGAAAACCCCAAATGGGTTCATGGAGAGTCCGACATGACTGAACAATAAACATGAATGCTTATTTCATGTAATTTCTTTCTTTTCCCTTGTTAGGTCCAGCTTGATTCTTCTGGTTCTATGACATATTATACAGCAACTGAACCTCTGAATCCTCGTTAAAAAAAAAAGAAAAAAAACTTGCATTTTCTGCTCCTATTGTAATATCAAATATATCCTCATCTGAATAAATACACAAGGACAGATTTTCACGCTCCTGGCCATAATTATTTTTATCGGAAAATCATAAAAATCCTTTCATTTTTTCTCTTTCATTTTAAATCTATCAAGCATACTTAAAAAAAAAAGTCTCATTGAGAATGAGTAACCATCAAAAGATCTCAGATAATGGTCAAGCAATCAGGGTTACTCATAGCTGATCACTGGGGAAATGTTAATTTTTGTTTATTGGTTAATATAATAGATTTATAATTTTGGCATCCTTTAAGGGCCATCTTTAGTACCACCACTTCTGTTCTAACTTCTCTTTCTCTGAATGCAAAGATCTTCTTATTAAGACATCAATATTTCAATGACCCCATGGCCTTAAGAATGTGGTTCCTCTCTCTACAAGTACAAATTGCAATCCATTTATGCTTTTTCATCATGTGACATTCTTTTCCATTTCATATCACAAGGGCAATATGGAAAATTCACCCAATATGCTGAAGGTCTTTCTTTAGGTATCATCTACAGCATTTATTGGACATTTAGCACTTATGATTTTCAAAAGCACTTAATAAATGCTTTTCTCATTCCATTGTGTTATGACATATATTTTCCCAATGGTTGGGTCTTCTTTTTAGCTATGTTGCAAATCCCTTGAGGGCAGGGACCATGTATTTGATAGATAGAGATATTACACATATATGTGTGTAGATATGTGCATATATAGATATACATCCACATATATAATATAATTATACATTGCATATATACATATGTGTATGCATGTTTATTTATACACACATATATTTGTGTGTATCTAAATTGTATCTTATTCTGGTCCTCCTGACTAAGCACACAACTTCTAGTCAGTATAGTAAGTTTATAAAGAGCCAGTATAAAGTAGTAATAGCAAGGGATAACATTACAAAGGGGAACCTAGAGGTCATATAAAAACCATCCCAAAGATCAAAGGAGAGTAATTCATAAATTGTATCATATATTAACCAAAAATCACATCCTGGTAATATATGCTAAATCTGAGCAAGCCATCTAGGCCTTGCTATCAGGGTCTTTGGTTCTATGATATGTAAACCTCAGATTAATTCCAGATATCTGTAGTAAAATCATCAGAACCACAAGTGACACTGATAAATTTGAGATGAAATGGATTTTTTTCCCTTTAAAGTTTTATCAACAACTTTGAAATGATTCCAATACCTTAATGAACTAATCTCAAGGTAGCACAGATAAGAGTTAGTCTATTCTTTCTCCTCCCCCAAAATCTCTGTAAAATGAGACCTTGACCCCAGGAACCTGTGCCAACTTGATGCGTGCTGCTGAGTCTTCCCAACTCTAACCCAGTTAATGATTCTCTCTGCCTCTTTCCCTCTCCATCCTCTTCTCCATGCTGTTTGCCTTCCTTCACCATCCCATTTCTGTCCCCCGAGCTGTCTGCCTCTATTGTTATTCATTCCTTCAGCTGTGCCTAACTCTTCAAGACCTCGTAGACCATACTGCTTATGGAATTTTCTTGCTAAAGATATTGCAGTGACTTTCCATTTCCTTCTCCAGTGGATTAAGAGAAACAGAGGCTAATTGACTTGCTCAGGGTCACACAGTATTGGAGAATAGATTTGAACTCAGATCTTCCTGAGTCCAGGCTCAGTGCTCAATCTATTGAGTCAGCTAGCTGCCCTCTATTTGCCACTTGTCTCCATACTTTCTGTGCTGTTTGCTCCTACCCCCTCTATGCCTCATGTTAGTGTGACTGCAACCTCACTTCTTGCTGACATTGTGTTTTCCCAATGAGTATTCAAAGTACCAATTGTTCTTTTCCCATTTCATAATTCTATACACTAATTATTAATTGAAAAACTATATAGGTATGTACGTTTTATACACATGTAATTCCTGCAGTATGGTTAACAATACCAGTACCAAGGTTCTTTCTGAGACAAAAATTCATCTTTTATCACTGTTATCTTTCCTATTATCTCATATGGTTATTAAGCATAATACTGCAATCTTTGAAGCATTCAAATAACTCAAAGGGTAGTTTAGAGATTCATGTTGGGAATGAGTAGGAGGCTGAACTTTACTGATTTAAAACTGCACAAATAGTGTATAAAAGCTATTAATGTGATCTATGTTTGGTAAAGAAATTGAACTGATCTTGTAAAATGATGGGATAAGCAAGGAAAAACCCATAGAGTCTATTTGTGTTCCACACAATATCAAAGTGTCTCAAGCAACATCCCTACAGAAAGTTAGATGCACTACTTTTGTAGAATATATGGGAGGGCATAAGCCCAGTACACACAGAATGAAAACAAATAAATTGATTGTATTCTACATGCTTGAACGTAGTGCCAACATCATTGGGATAAAAAATATATCAAGGCATGAAATTATCCACATTGATCAAATCGTGGTTTTGACTACATATAAATATCTGACAAATATATAACTATTTATTATGTCATCAGTATTATTCTTTTCTCTTGAAACTAGTATTTATCAATGGTGGAAAACTAACCAAAATGGTAAGCCACTTATTTTCTGAATAGGCAATGTTTATTCCAACCTTCACTACCACCCCCCCGCCTTGTTCATACTCTCTGTTACCCGATATGTGTTTCATTCACTTTCCTATAGAATGCCTATATATCTTAGTCTAAGAAGTCCATCTCATGGCCTCCTTTATGATGCCTTCCCTGAGTTTTCTAGCTGACCCTGATGTTTACTCCCCTAAATTCAACTGCTATTGTCTGTATCACTTACTTGGGACTTACAATGTTAAGATTCATTGTGACATCTCTTAGAATGAGTATGCTGTGGCCACATAACTTTTTACTTTCACCTACCAACAAATATTTATTGAGTAGCTGCTATGGACAAGCATTATTAGGCCTTATAAGAAACACAAAGAAGTTTAAGACATGCTTTACAATCATATTTTTACTTTTTTCCACAAATGGATCAATAATCTTCTTGAGGGCAAAGACCATATTTTATATATTTTTTTATTTTATACTTCCTGATCTACAACACCTAACATAGTGTTGAATATATTTGGATACTTGGGAAATATTAATGGAGTAAAATTTAATACAATGAGGAAATTAGAGAGAACATATAATGCAATGGTGATTTCTGCTCACTAGTAAAAATCTCTCATAGGACAGAAATTAATATGATACATTTTGTTCCTTGAATAGATTAGTAGTGCTCATTTCTAGGGTTGTGTACATAATTATGTTTTGAGTGAAGAAACAGAGATGATAGAAACATTAACTGTACCCTTTAAAACAAGTCTTGCATATAATTTAATATAAGCCTAGCACCTAGGAACTATAACAACAATAACAACAACAATAGTGAAGACCAAAAATACCACCAGCAAAAAGAAACAAGCAAGCATTGTTCACTATATACCATGATGCAAAATTGTAGACATATGACACCAAAGCTTAAAACAGTGGATAGAAAACAAATGTCAGAATCAGAAAGACTTGAGTTCAGGTCCTACTTCTGACTGTACTGGCTATCTGACAGTACACAAATCATTTTACTTCTGAATGTGGCCAGATAGTGCTCTAAGACTAGTTTTGTTGTTGTTGTCATTGATGTGGCCTTTGCAAATGATTTGCTAAATTGCCAATCTGCCTTGAATGAGGGAATTTCTACACTAGCAATTCTCCTTACTGATGAAATTAAAGCTTCAGACCAGGAAGAGGAGGGGAAAATCCATTTTCTATGATTGCTCACTGATGTAAACTGTGCTAAACTATGCCCACTCTACCATTCTGTTTTCTCTAAAACAGTTGGTCAGGTATCTTTGATGACTGTTATTAATGTCAGGAAATGTTACACTTGCAGCCTTGGTTTCAACAAGCAAGGAATGTCAGTGGGATGAACTAAATGACTTCTGTTTCATATATAATACAAGTGATGCTAGGCAGTCAGATGGATATAATGCCATGTTCTAAAATGATAGGGTGCTGAAATGTACAAGACCACATGGTAAGACAGAAAGAGTCCTGACCTGTGAATTAGGAAACCTGTGTTCCAGTCCTTGCTCTGCCATTAGCTAGCTCTGTGACCTTAGATAAATCACTTCACCTATCTAGGTAGTGGTTTCTCTATTTTTTAAGATGATAGGATTAAACTAGATTTAATTCTATTTCAACAAATAAGCATTGTGTCAATTACTTACAAGGCAAAATATGAAAAAAATGAGGAGAAAGAGATCAATTTCAGCGAAAAAGATTTAGGAAGACTGAAAAGATCTCAGATTTAGAGCTAGAAGGCTGTTAGTTGTTCTAGAGATGGTTAACTCAGTGGCCAGTTAGTAGTAACCCTTTATTATATAGAGGAAGAAACAGGGCTCAGAGAAATAATGCAGCTAATAAGAGTCAAAGGCAAAATTTGAACCTGTCTTCCTGGTATGGGGCAGGAAATAGAGTGCTGGGTCTGGAGTCAGACTGACTCATCTTCCTAGTCTCAGAGGCTTACTAGCTGTGTGATCCTGGGCACAGGATCTGTTCGTTTCAGTTCCTTATCTGCAAAATCAGCCAAGAAGGAAATGGCAAAACGCTCTAGCATCTTTGCCAAGAAAATTCCAAATGGGGCCACAAAGAGTTGGACATGACTGAAAAAGACTGAACACGCTTCCTGGTTTCAAGTCTAACATTCTATCAATTGTGCCACATGGTCTCACTGACTTGCTTAAAGAAGGTGGCAATTGAGTTAGACCCTGAAGGAAGAGAAGTATTTCAGTGGGCATAGATGTGGATAGAGGGGAAAGCTGGCAGAAATAAACATCCATATGGAGGAAAGAAAGACCAGGTTGAGAAAAATAGCTAGTTGCCCACTGTGGCTAAAACATAGCATATGTGAAGGGGACAAGTCAAATAAGGCTTGAAAGTTAATATGAAAATAGCTTTAATAATGCATATTCTTTGGACTTAAGGAGAAAAATTGCAGAGAGACTTAAATGAAAGATTAAACTCTAAAATCCAGATGATCTAAGCTATTTTCCAGCCCTGGCATTCTATGGGTTTAGATGGACTAGGAAACAGAAAGGAATTCAATTGTTTTGCCATTTTATTTTTAACTACACCATTGATTTGTCATATGTCTTTGGACAAGTCATTTATCTTTTCTACCCTTAGATTTTCTGTCCTTAAAGCAAAGCTAATACAACTTGCCACAAGTTAATGTTTGTAAAGCATTTAGCATTACTCTGGAGAAAGGTGACATAGAAATCTAAGGACAGGATATTTTTATACCTAGGCAGAGCCACTCAGAGGAAATAACTTGGATTTGGAAGCTCTTAGAATATGTAGAGGGTGACATATTAATGCTTTGGGGAATGAAAAATGATATGAAAACATAAGCGTATATCCCTGGGATTTATGAAATAATATTGAAGTATTCATACAATCATAAACAGAACTATTAGTCAAATGAAAGGTTCTACCTAAAATAGCAATGTTTCCTTATATATGGAACCATTTGTAATAACTTATGAATCATGCATTTGAAAGTTAATTTAATTTTTAAAGCAGTTAGCTGTTATTCATCCCTATCTAACCACACCAAAAAAGCACAGAATCTCAGAGGTGGAAGGGACATGAGAGGCCATCTAGTCCAATCCATATAAAAAATAAGAATTCCCTGCATAATACCTGACAAGTGGTCACCCAGACCTCCAGAGAGAGTAGAAGAAAGGAACAAAATATCAATTAAACATTTTCTATGTACCAGGCTATATGACAAGCCACTTACAAATATTTTCCATTTGATTCTCACAACAACTCTATGTTGCAGGGGCTGTTATGATTTCTGTTTTACAGATGAAGAAACTGAAGCAGTCTGAGGTGAACTGACTTACCCTGGGTCACACAGCTAGTAAGTGTCTGAAGCTGAATCTGATCTCAGTTCTTCCTAACTCCAAATCCAGTGCCTTATCTACTTTGCCACCTAGCTGCCCCTGGGTTCCTCTGAAAGGGAACTAATTATCTCTCTCTTTTTTAAAAGCAATCGGGGTTAAGTAACTTGCTCAAGGTTACACGGCTAGTCATTATTTGTGTGTGGGTGCTCATTTTCTGAGGCCGGATTCGATCTCTGGTCATCCCAACTCTGAGGCCAGCGCTCTTACTCACTGCGCCACCTAGCTGCCCCTAACTAATTATCCTTTAAGGTGCTTATTCTATTTCTGGGTAGTTCAAATTGTTAGAATTATTTCCTTATACTATGCTTAAGTTTATTTGTTTGCAACTTTCAACCACTGCTTCACTCTTAAGACAAGCAGACTGTCTCATCCTTCTCAGAATGAACAGTTCTTCCAAAATTTGAAGACAGGTACTTACAGACTCCTTCCCCAAATTTTCTTCTCCAGTGTAGGTATCCTTAATTCTTTAGCCAGTTCTCATATGGTATGAACTCAAGACCTTCTACCATCATATAAATATTCATGTCAATACTCTCCAGCTCATCAATGTCCTTTTCTAAAAGATAGTATCCAGAATTTAAAACCATACTTTAAAGGTGGTCACATAAGGGAACACTGGGCCTGTCCTAATATAGACCAATATCACATAAACTTTCTATGTGCTACCATATCACACTATTGAATGATATTGAAAACAAGGTATATACTGAAAAATACCAATTTTTTTAAAATATACTGCTGACTTTTATTTGTAAAGTTGCTTTTTGGAACCCTATCTTTTATTTATGCTAATAAACTTTTTTTTTGCTTTTTGGAGGGGGGAAGGCAAGGAATTTGGGATTAAGGGACTTGCCCAAGGCCACACGGCTAATAAAAATGTCTGAGGCTGGATTTGAACTCACGACCTCCTGATTCCAGGGTTGGTGCTCTATTCACTGTGCCATCTAGCCACCCCACTACCAACAAACTTTTATCATAATGGTGCAATATTTTGGCAAACTAGGTCATTTAGGATCCTGACTTTGTATAGGATTCTGTACTTATATGAAGTCATTGATATCCGTCTATATCAATAACTACATAGAAATAGATCCAGTTACAAATCTAAATCTAGGTATACATATACATATATATATACACATACACACATATGTATAAATATAGATATAGATATATAGATTCAGAGGGGGAAAGATAGAAATAGAACATATCTATATCTATATCTGTGTCTATATATATAGATATAGATAAACCAAAAATTTTCTCTCCTCCTCTCTTCTCTCCTCTCCCCTTACCTGAGGGTATTCTGCCCAAAGGAAAGTAAATTTTGAGGGCCAAAAGCTACTTTAGTTACCTTGGGGTTTACTAGCTAGATTTCTTGCTCAAAGATCAAGCCTTAAACCTAATTCACTCTGGATCTCATGGAATGGACAATAGGTCACTGCTCAAACACCATTTAATAGTTATTTTTTGGGACCCTCCTGGCTCAGAGTGAATGCAAATAGTAACTGTTTCTCTTTTGACCAGCAACTCTGAGGGCCTTTCTTTTTTTTTTTTTTAATTATTAAAGGGGCCATCCTTTGACTCACTTCTTAAAGAGGCCTATTCACTAAATGGGAATTGCCTCACTCAAAGTGAGAACTTAAAAAGACCTTAGCTTAAAAGGGCCAAGGTCTCCCACTTCATCCTTGGTCGTCTCCAATTGTTCTGATCAATATCTCTCCACTGGACCCAGATAGCTCTGAAAGAGAAAGTGCGGCTGGTGACCTTGCACAGCCCTCCCTCACTCAAAATCATTTTCCAGTCATGTCATTCTCTCTCTGATGTCATAGTGCTCTTTGGGAATAAAATATAAACAACCACAATCAAGCTCCATTAAGCACACTTACTCTCTCTGTGTGTGTGTGTGTGTGTGTGTGTACATGTGTACTAATGCAAGGCCAAGTGAAGATCCCTTGGGCACTTCACTTGTCACTTCTTTCTAAGGTGACATTGACCTACTAAGTCTTATTCTTTCTGTCAATTCCTTCAATTAATTCTAAATCTACCTAACTGTATTATGGTTTAAACTACATCTCTCCATTTTACCCAGAACACTAGCAGGAGAAATTGTTAGTGCTTTGGGAAAAAATCTAGTAAACCACATTTGCAGTATTTCCCTCACCTAAAAACCTAGTAGTACTGTTCAATGAGGAAAAAGTATAGTTCAAAAAGGAAATAGTATAGCACTGAAAAGACTAACCTATTTTTGACTATTTCCTTTTCCATGTATTTTCTAACCATGCCATTAATAATGGAATAAGTATAATTTTATTTTATCAGAAACCACAGTCAAGGCCACTGTCATAAACTTTATGAATTTCATTCTTTTTCCTCCCCCCCACTTTTTGGTGGAGGGATTGGTATATGTATTTATCTCCAAATCTATAGCACCTTTCTCATTCTTTCCAATTTTCCTAAGATCACTAATAATGGTTCATTGGTTATATCCACAAGTCCTTTCAGTACATAAGATATAATACATCTGTGCCTGGTAATCTGCTTAGCAAAGCAGCTAAGAGTTTTCTTATCTTCATACTAATTTGTATATCAATTAGTCATTAGCCATTTTTGTCTGGCTTTTCCAATTCAAGAATCATTCTTTTTTTTTTTTTTTTGATTTTCAAATTTCCTTTACTTCCCTCCCCCCTCCCCTCATGACATCATATAGTACAGTATAGGGTCTGCAAATGCATTCATATTAAACATTATTCCAATTACAAAGGCATATTGTACTAGGTGGGATGAAAGATGGTAAGGAAGAAGTACAACCAAACAATGAGAAGAACAAGATCATTTAGTTTGCTTCCATCAGGATTCAGGCTCAGTTCTTTCTAGTTATATCTCTGGATGGCACATTTCTCACTTTCTTGAGTCATTCGGGATTAACTTATATCACTGCATTGCTGAAAAGAGTCCAGTCTGTCATAGTTGGTCATCACAGATATGGTATGTCTGTGATTGTATACAAATTTCTTCTGATTCTACTCTTCTCGCTCAGCATCAGTTTGTATAAGTCTCTCCAGGTAATTATGAAATCCGTCACCTCCTCGTTTCTTATAGCACAATAAAATTCCATTACATTCATATACCACAACTTGTTTAGCCATTCCCCAATTGATGGGCACTCCTTTAGTTTCCAATTCTTTGCAACCACAGAAAGGGCTGCTAAAAATATTTTTGTACATATGGTTCTTCCTCCCACTACTATGATCTCTTTGGGATATAACCCTAGGAGTGGTATGGCTGGGTCAAAGGGTATGAAATTATTTATAATCCTTTGGGCATAATTCCAGATTGCTCTCCAGAATGGTTGGATAAGTTCACAACTCCACCAGCAATGTATTAGTGTTCCAATTTGTCCACATCCTCTCCAGCATTTGTCACTTTCTTGTTTTGTCATCTTAGCCAATCTGACTGGAGAGATGTGGTATCTCAGAGTTGTTTTGATTTGCATTTCTCTAATTAATAGTGATTTAGAGCATTTCTTCATATGCTTATAGGTATCTTTAATTTCTTTCTCTGAAAACTTCCTATTCATATCCTTTGACCATTTCTCAATTGGGGAATCACTTGTATTCATATAGATTTGGCTCAATTCTCTATAAATCAAGAATCATTCTTAATAGAGAAGACAGGTACAAAATAAAAATTGAATAGCTATGTCTTCTCTCCCTTGTTTGCTATTTTGCTAATTGTAATCTTTATATTGATTGATATTATAGTTGTGATACCACTCCAATGTAGAGTCACTTAGACTAAGTGGTCCTAATGCCCATAAAGCATATAGAGAGAGATTGGTTTGTACATTTCCACTATTCTCACCTATGTTAACCCTGTTTAAAATAGTTAATGTTCATAGATTTTCATTAGATATGTCTCCTTACCATCTGCAGTGGTCTCTGAGTTATTCCCCTTCTGTTGGTTGATTTAGACCCAATTCCATTTTCTGGTCCCAATAAAAAAACTGGCCCTACCCAAGCCTCACCCAAGTCTGGTATCAATAAGTGACCTGAATGGGTTTGATTAGGAATGACCCCTCCTACATCTGGTATCAATTACCTATTCTCCACCAAGTCCATTTTTAGGATATATAAACTTAGTTATGTGAGCCCCAACTTTGAGCATGTTTTTCCCCAGTACTTCCTTCTCCAGTACTATATGGGTTTCTTGCATGCATGGGGATGAAACTCAGTCTTTTTATATTGCTATATAGTGCGTTTGTGTATATATGTTTGCTTCCTTTGCCTGCTTGTTACATGATGTAAGTTCCTGTTTGTATCAGTTTCCCAAGTACCACTTCCCTGTAAATTTCTGAATTCAGATCCTTGCTTTACCCAGATTCATGAGATCCAATATAGCAATTATCCTATTCCATAAATAGCTAGCAGATGCCCTCCTATTTTCCCTAGTATAAAAAAAAAACTTTATTTTGTTGATTTTAATTTTCCTTTATAGTTTCATCATTCTAAGCATTAGAACTATTAGCATTATAGAGCACCAGACCCTGAGTCAGGAGGACCTGAGTTCAAATCCAGCCTCAGACACTTAACACTTACTAACCATGTGACCTTGGGCAATTCACTTAACCCCAATTGCCCTGCCCTCCGCCTCCAAAAAGAAAAAACAACAACAACAACAAAGAAACCCTATTGGCATTGTTTTTATATGTTTTATGGTATACTTTTGTATTCAAGCTCCATTATCCATCCTTAAATTTTTCATCATTTCATCATTTTAAACAAAAAGTTTCTTCTTAAAATGAAAGCTCTCTTCTCTTCAGCCAAAGGCCATATTCCTTGGAGCAAAACCCATTTATTGACTATGTTCCTCTTACTTCAGACCCAAAGCCATAGGTATTATTTTCTCTGGAGCAGTTCTTCTCCAAGGTGCTACATCCAAAGGGTGTGGAGGAGGAGAGAGATATCTGCTCCCACTCTCCCTTGCCACCTTCAGTAGAAAAGAGGTCACAGTCCACAAAGCTTTTTTTTCCAGCTGTGCCTTAACTGTCCTTGAGTCTGGCAAATTGAGATTTTTAAAGGACTGAAGTTGTGGTCAATGTTTGCCAGCCAAAGGCAAGTTGATCTTTGAAATCCATCTGGATAAATTTCTTCACATTTTGTAATGAAGTAACAGGCCATAGATAAGTATTTGGATTTTGTTTCATATTTCCTTATTACCTCTGTTATATCCTGATTCAAATGTGCAATAGAGTGCTGGGTCTGGAGTCAGGAAGACCTGAATTCAAATTCAACCTCAGATACTTCCTCTCTGTGTGGCCCTAGAGAAGTCAACTAACCAATATGCCTCAGTTTTCTCAACTGTAAAATGGGGATAATAACTGAATCTATATTATTGGGTTATTGTGAGCATCAAAGAGATAATATGAGTAAAGCATTTTAATACAATGTCTGGTATATAGTTTTTTCCCTTACCTTTACGCTGATACTGATATTTTGCCTATTGGTTTGTCTGCCTATACTCAAGGTCTTTGAGATCTTTGGTAATTTCATTCTTTTTTAATATTTCCCTATTTCCTTTCTGACTCCTTCCTCTTCGATGGCCACTGACCTGAGGACTGAAACTTAAAGTTGTCTAAGCCCTCTCCCATGTTAAGGAATTCACATTTTAGTAGTCTCAGTCTTTGTTTCAAGTAACTTCTGGGAGCACATAGTTTGACCAGCTAGATCTAAATTCTGTTTCCCTCAAGCCTAGAGGAGCAACATACATGCTGTTGTCCTTCCCTATTTCTATCTGTTCTTCATTTCTTTGGCTGCTTTGCTGTAGTCCCATCTAGAGCAAGCTGTTGAGATAGGAGAGGGTGATAAGTGAGTGTGTTAATGGTTATAAATTAGCCTCTGCTATTAATTCATGATTACTCACCTAATGCTAAAAAACTTGCTTCATAGAGAAACAATGTATAAAGGAAGAGAGTGGCTTGGAGAGACTATGGAGCATGTATGTGTACATTTTTCAATTGAATCTGATCAACTAAGAATGAGTAGAAATGAGTCTCTTTGATTGGCTTATCAAAAGGTGTATAAGCTTTATTTCCTTTTTTTTGCCCCAATAGCTCTTGGGATATCCCAGTAAGTAACTTCACTCAGTGTTCAGAGAAATTCCATAAAGTCAGTGGAAAAAAAAAACTTAGATATTTTCCCTTTTGAGGTCATGTAAACCCAAGAAAGAAGATTTGGTCTACAGGCTTTCTTTTTTTCTTCTACTATAAGTAAAGTTAGTGAGGCCTTTGACCTTGGGAGTTTCAAAAATAAGGCAGGCAGGCAACAAGCATTTATTAAGTGCTTACTATATGTCAGACACAATACTAAGAGCTGAAAATACACAGAGAAGCAGAGAATACACATACAAGAGTTGAGAATACAAATACAAAAATTTCCTGCCCTCATGATGGATAGTATATTCTAATGGAGTAAGATATCACATAAAATGAAGATGAAAACCCAGGGTTTTTGGGAAAAGAGACATATGTAAGGTGGAAGGAAGAGGTGAATACACTATGTATAGCCATAGCAGAGAAAGTCCCAGTGCATTCTGGGAAGGAATGAGACCTGGGCATGCTGGAAACTCTCCTTAAATGGAGATTATAGGAAGAATCTTTCAATGATAGAGAGAAACCTTAAGGTTGGAGGGTACTTTCAATTTGTGAACTCCAGAGTTGGATTGAGCTTCCAGGATGAAGAGGTTTCTGGGTAAAGAAAGTGCAGAGTATAACCTGTAGAGAAATAGAAGTTTGAGAGAACAAGCCACAAAAATCTGGAAATTGGAAGCCAGGCCAAGTTTTGAAGCTAGTGCAGTATCATGGCCTTGAGTAGTAAGAAATAACATTTGGGAGTGTTTTTTGGGATTCCATCCCAGTTGGGGCTGACATGAGGTGTTGGGGAGAGGAGGAAATACATGTACTTTTTTTCTTTTCATATCTTTGAAATAAAACATTCCTTTACAAAAAGCTGATAATGTTAAGTGGTTAAATAGAACTATGAGCTTATCACAGGCCCCTAACAACATGAATAACACAACCACTGGGGGCTCAAGCTGATGGCAAATAAGAATGATTCAGCAATCCCTCAAGGTTACTCCCTGGAACCCTGTGGGGAAGATGTACCAGAGAGCTCTTGGAGAGTGACCCAGGGCATATTAGCCATAAACAATTAAATAAATGAGAATGAGGAAGCCAGGTTCTGCCACTTAGTAGCTTTAAGAAGCTAGACAAGTCACTTCACCCCACTAGGTTTCAATTCCTTCTTCATAAAATGAAAGGTTTCACTAGATGATTTTGAAGTTCCTTTTCAGTTCTAAAATTCTGTAATTATGCATGACAAAATGAATGATACTGACAGGAAGTTTCATAGTTCAGAGGAAAGATAAATGTATGCTGATACCCTGTGACAAAAGGTACAACTTGAGCTGAGCCAACATACACAGATAGAATGGGGAAAGGGTAATATTATCTGATAACAAAAATATAATCATGGGAGGTTGTCAAAAGCTGGTGGTAGAACACTGGTCCTGAAGTGCCAATGGGAAGCAACAAGTATGTTACCTCTTCTGATCCTATGAAGAAGAGGATATTGAGGACATATTGACCTTCCCTGGAGAATAAAAGAAATGTGGTGTACTGAGGGGAAATCCAAGCTTTGGTTAATTCAAGGACATAGAATGAGTGCTTGAGCAAAAATGAAAGGAGATAGGGGAGCTTGTTTAGAATATAATGGATCTTCCAAAGGACATATTTATAAAAGGGAATTGCATAGGGCTGAAGGGGCAAAGGACACAGGAATTGTACCAGGGCAATATTAAGATGATAAGAATTTGGAAGGAGGCAATTAGGGCAAGCTAAATAAGACTTTGCTAATGAAGGAGAGAGCAAAATGAGAGATTCCCCCCAGTTCCCATTACAATGTCTATAAATCTCACGAACAAGAAGCCTCCTCTAGTAGCAAATTCATACCAAGGGATAAAAGATAAAATGGGGGAGGGGAAGTAGTGAGTGGGAAGAGAGAAAAGACTTGTCCCTAACCTTAGTTTCAGATAATTTCTAATATTCAATCCAGAACAATCTAGTTAGAAGTGTTAATCCATTAGTTTATCATACCAATGTAATGGGATTAGTTTTTGATGATTTAGTAGAAAGAATATTTAATTTATGTAGTAAAAATTATTTTTTCTACAAGATTCACATAGGCTTTACCACTTTTAAAAAGAAGATTCAAGGGTAAAGGATGAAAATTTTTCAATCAATAGGACTATAATTGTATTTAATTGCATTCCAATTATGTTAGAATTCCAATTAAATTATCAAAGAAATTTTAGAAGCAATAATTAGTAATTTAAAAAACATAATATATCATATATAAATCTTTATAAATTTTTGGAAAATTTAACACAAACTATGCTTTTTCAAAAATTTACCTGCAAATGTTTTTTTAAAGTTTTCATTGTAATAGGCAAAGCAAAGTGAAGGTATCATATTTACAGCCAAGAAATTTTAAGTCTCTCCTGCAATCAGGACACTGGGTGATGGAGATACAAAGACATAATGAAGCTGGTCGTGCTCTCAAGGATGTTACTGAGGAGAAACAATAGAGGTAAATAAATATAAGGCAATTTGAGGAGGGAAAGAATACTAATAAGTTTGGAGGGGGGAAGAAGAGTAGAGAAACTTCCACATCCAAGGCTATACTTGAATTGAACCTTGAATGTCAGAGTTGAGGATTCATTCCTTTCTAAACACATAGGGACAGTTTGTGAAAAGCATTAAGAAGAAAGGAGATAGGACATTGAAATCACTGAACAGCTACTAGTCCAATCTGGCTTCAGTGTACATACATAAAATTCATGAAAGAGAATAAAGGATAGAAAGACAGGTTGTAGAGACAGAAAAAATAAAATCTGAAAGGTTTAGGTCTTATATAGGTCAGTGGACTTAGTTCCTTTCTTTCAGATTTGTGGTTTGTTTCATAACCCAAGAACCCAATTTAAAAGTCTTAATTTATTCCTGAAAATATGATATTGAGGGAAGAAGGTAAAGAAAAGATCAGCTTAAGGTCTAGTTATATGCCTAAGGAATAAAAAAATTGTTATAATAAATGATATGTCTTATGAAAGCAAATCATATAGAGGTATTTTCAGTGGATTTACTGATAACCTTGTCTACAAATGCTTCTAGGTCACTTTCTATTAACTCTTGGTGAACATTTATTAGGCACAGTCTACTGGGGATAATTTTTATTATTGATTTGTTGGACTTGGTTTTTCTCTTTGAACCATACTAAACTGTGTTTCATCTCTTTCTGTGTTAACGGGTACCAAGAGGTCCAATTCAGATTTTTTTTGGTTTATGCTAAAATTAAAATACATAAGAAATAGATTATAAAAACCTCAACATGGCCTTTAAAGTATATTATTTTTAAATGGAATAAGCTCCCAAGCCACTGCAGTTTTTTCTGCCATTTCCCCATATTTTATATTATTTTAAATGTTCAATTGATAACATCAATATTATACACCTTTCTGAAACTAGACCTATCATTTCATTACTTTAAGGAACTCTCGACAAAGGAACTTCCTTTTAACAAAGCAGACTATCAACTGTTCTGCAATGTATAGTCTTAGAGAGTTGCCCAGGCAGCATAAAAATATTAAGCAACTTGCTGAGAGGTCACAGAGACCGTATTTGTCCAAAGTAGGGCTTGAACCTAGGTTCTTCTGACCCTGAGGACAACTTTCCATCCACTTTTCTATGTTGCTTCTTTTCTCTAGGTTTCTTTTGTTTGCAATATTTCGACAATCTTGGATTTTATCAGTGTGGATATCCCTGTCACTTCTGTGGTTCACAACTCATCTATAATGTCATAAAGATGGTCAAGATAGCTGTGGGGGCAAAATTCATCTTCCTGTTGCCAAACTGGGAATGGACTTCTGAACTGAGTGAGGATGGTCCTTGAAGTCAGACACCAGCTCATGTTCAGGCCTTTATACAAAGCCTTTTCAGATTAGGAGGGTCTGCTAGAGTATATGAACCTCTGTGACAGCTTTAAAGATTTATGGTTATCTCCATGCCATGATTAGCTATCCGAGCTGGACTTTTGTAGAGTGTTTGTATGTATGTATGTATATACACAATTATATGCATGTGTATATGTACATACATGTATTTATATGTGTCTATACAAATATGTGTATACATGCATAGCCACAGATCAATAGGTGATATTATGATATAATATTATATGATGTGATAAAATAAAAAGTATTTTATTTTAAAAATGGAAATTGGGTGTTAAAAACATCAAACTTAATGAAATAACAAATATATATCTAAGAATATATATTCTCAATACTACTCATTGATCAGACAGATCTTTGTCATTCTTTGCCTGGGCTAGGTCTTACTCACCATCAGTGGAAATCAAGAAACACTGACTGGTGGATGAGAAAGGATGTGAAACCTCCCTCCAACCCTCAAGGCAACACAACCTTCACAAAGTAGATACACAATCTTTAACAATTTGAAAAGAAAATCACATATCTTTTTTTTTTTTTAAAGCAATTGGGGTTAAGTAACTTGCTCAAGGTTACACGGCTAGTCATTTGATTTATGCGTGGGTGCTCATTTTCTGAGGCCGGATCTGATCTCGGTCATCCAAACTCCGAGGCCGGCGCTCTTACTCACTGCGCCACCTAGCCGCCCCTTTAGGGCAATTGGGGTTAAGTAACTTGCCCAAGGTTACACGGCTAGGTTTTTGTTTGTGCGGATTAAGTGTTGGAGGCCGGCTCCGAAATCAGGTCCTTCTGATTCCAGGGCCGGCGCTCTATTCACTGCGCCACCTAGCCGCCCTGAAAATCACATATCTTAAAGCAGATTTATCTGTACTGAAAAAGCCACTGTAGATCCATCCCCATTCCTCTGCATTTTGAACACACACACACACACACACACACACACACACACACACACACACACACAAACACACACCCCTGCATGGAATAACTCTGAATCTCTTTCATTAGTGGTTCTGTTAGAGCTAGCATGTGGCTTTGTTTTACATACTGATCATACTTGTAGCTTTTTAAAAATGATACAGGATTCCTAGGACATACATTAAATTATGCCATCAGTGCTGATGTCAGAAAATATAGTATCCCACTCCCTCCAGACTCTTAGAAGACTCACTGAATTTTCAGCATACTAACACTAGTTTCCCTAGCTGCATCCTGTCAAAGATTAATCAACCAAGGAATGTGCTGCAATTCAAAAATAAAAATTACACATTCAAATAAGCCTGTCATTCATAATCTTATGCTGGGGGGATTGAGGAACCATTGCAGTATGTACAGATTGACTATTAAGAATTCTTATCCTGCTCAATTTAAATTACACACACATGCACAGGTACACACACCACACATTAGTTTTTGAAGTACAGAACTCAGAAAAGGCAGATAAACCGGACCAAGGGATGTATATTTAAAGCTATTTTGGAAAAAAAGCATCACTTCTTTATCTTCTCCCCAC
Organism: Gymnobelideus leadbeateri; assembly: GCA_011680675.1. NCBI lineage: Eukaryota > Metazoa > Chordata > Mammalia > Diprotodontia > Petauridae > Gymnobelideus > Gymnobelideus leadbeateri. The sequence continues at coordinate 225,017 of WOXC01008727.1, read as the reverse complement.
CTGTGCCTTAGCTTTTTCATGGCTATTAAATAGCATCACCATCCTTTTAGACCCAAACTCCTAAACTTGAAATCATAGGTGTATGTGTCTGTTGGCACATTCTAAGGGAGCAATCACATCATTCCTTCCCTTTCTTTTCAGATCTTAGGCCAATTAAGTAATGTTCCTCCAGGGTGTGCTAGCCAGCATATTTAGACAAAATACTATGCAGACCTAGGCAGCAGGGTGAATTTGTGGATAGAGCACTGGGTCTGGAGAAAGGAAAACTTGAATTCAAATCTGGTCTCAGATATGTGTGTGTGTGTGAGAGAGAGACAGAGACAGAGACAGAGAGACAGAGAGAGACAGAGAGAGAGAGAGAGAGAGAGACAGAGACAGAGAGAGAGAGACAGAGACAGAGACAGAGACAGAGAGACAGACAGAGATACAGACAGAGAAGACAGAGAGACAGGGACAGACAGAGAATGTCACTTAACATCTGATTGTTTCAGTTTTCTCAACTATAAAGTGGAGATCACAATAACACCTACCTGACAGTTGTAGTGAAAGTCAAATGAGATAATATTTATAAAGTACATAGTATTAGGCACTTAATAAATTCTTGTTCCCTTCCCTTTTACCTTCTCCCTTCTCCCTGTGCTTAGTCATATATTTGATTCTTCCCTTTCCTTCACTTCACACATCTAGTTAATACCCAAGCCTGAGTTTACACCTTTCAAATATATATCCTTCTGTCTACTTTCACCAGAGTGACTCTCTACATTAGTCTATGCTTTCACTCAGGATTTTCTCTCAGATTTTTGTAATAGACCCCTAAATATTCTTTCTATTTCTGGTCTATTGTCCTTCTATCCTATCCTTCCCATTGCTGCCTAAGTGTTTTCCCACCTTGGCTAGAGATCAGAATGTCACAATTAAGTAACATTCCATCGTCTATTAAAAAAAAAAAAATGAAACACCTAACCTTGAAGTCGGATTTCAATCTGTCTCCAATTGACTTGTCCATCTTATTTCAAACTTCTCCCCTTCATGTGTTGGATGATATCTATAAAATGTACTACTCTAAATCTTACACTTTCATTCTGTCCTCTCCTACTTCTTTTTTTTTTTAATTTACTTCTTTTTTTGCTTTTTGGGGGAGAGCAATTGGGGTTAAGTGACTTGCCCAAGGTCACATGGCTAGTTTTTTTTGTTGTTGTTGTTGTTTTTTTTGGGGGGGGTGTTAAGTGTCTGAGGCTGGATCCAAACCCAGGTCCTCCTGACTCCAGGGCCAGTGCTCTATTCACTGCGCCACCTAGCCATCTCTGTCCTCTCCTATTTCAATGCATTTGTTCATGCTGTACCTAATATTTAAAAGTGATCTCTTTTCTTTAAGTCCCTCTATTCCTTCAAGGGCCAACTATGATGTCAATAAAGGTAAAGGACATCTTCTTATTTCCTCCACAAGAGAAAATACTTAAAACACAAATTATTTAAATATATAACAAATATTGAAAAATGTAAAGTAAAAATGTCATCACACTCATACTGTTTCAGGAGGGAAAGGCCCTTTGTGGCAATGATATATATGTGTGTATGTGTGTGTATTTTTGCATTCCTCTGTATTGTCAGGGGAATTCAAAAGGTGCAGAACTCATAACCAACCAGGGATGATTCTTTAGTGCTCAGAGTTTTGTGTAGTTCATTACATTATTTCCTGAGAAAAATGATGCCATGAAAATTATCTCATACTGAACTGCTGGCCCCTGACTCATGAACCAAAGAAAGTTCAAACTCATAAGATGGTCTCCAAGTCTGGAAACATTCATTTCTCAAAAAAGAAAACAGAAGGCAGAAAAAGTAGTCATGGGCTTAAATTCAAGACTCAGGCTAGATAAGCACATGGTTATGCTGCTATGTGCTTACTGCCACTGGAGTTGTTTAGAGGACAGACAACTTTCTCACTTTCTGAAAGTCTAAGGGAGAGAAATCACTGGATATATTTGAAAAGAGAGATTCTCTAAAATCACTGAGTTCATCATTTCTTATAGCACAATAATATTTTGCCACAATCCTATACCACAAGACTTGCATGAAATAATGAGGAGTGAAATCATCAGAACCAAGAGAACACTGCATACAGTAATAGCAATGTTGCTTTAAGAACAACTTTGAGTGAATAAATTATTTTGGCTATTATAAATACCAAAATTAGCTATAGAAAGTTACTATCTATATCCAGAGAAAGAACTGAGAAATAGAAGTATGTGTAGAACAACACACACATATATGTCTAAAGGAAAAGCGAGTTATGCATAGTAGGATTGCTGTTTCATGTGCAACCACCTTTTTATTGTATTATGCAAATGCTTGTTGTATTACATAACATTAAATTAAAAATTTTAAAAACACATTTTTTTAAAAAGTAAGCTCAATAGTTTCTACCTCTCTTAGTTACCTCCAACAGGTGAGGTTCCTCTTAACTGCCTTTAACACAACTCCCAAATCACAAGCAAAAGGCCAATCGTGATTTTCCATGCCATTGCAGCAAGCTCATGCACACGAGCAAGGAATCAGGAAACATGCCTATCTTCTTTCCAGAAGTTCCTGTAATCTCCAATGTAGTGCTAATATTCTCACTTGAATTCTCAAAATGTTTCATACTTAGGTATATATGACATATTTCACATAGTCAATTCATGATAGTGCTTGAAGAGGAAAAAAATTCTGGCCACATTTCCCATCATGCCATTTCTAGTCCGCATTAACAATTTATTTCAATATCACCTGTGTCTTTTCTGGCTGCACCTGCCTCCTTTGACCAGCACCTTTATAATTCTGATCCAGTAAAACTATTAGGTATTATTAGTCATTGTCTTCAGATAAAACTACTGTTCAGAATTACCCACTGCTTCACTTATAGAAAAATTATAAAACACATTAAAATATTCCCACGGTTATATACACATTTTTAATGTTAATATTAAACTTACAATCATAGAATTATACACATATATACATAACACACATACATATATAATATAAGCACGCATGTTTATCTACCTCTATCTGTCTGTCTATCTACCTATCCAGCTAGCTACCTCGCTACCTATCTATCTAACTGTTAGAAAGAATTCCAGAAGTCATCTTATCCAGTGCCCTCATTTTTTCACAGGATGAAACTGCAGCCCAGAAAAGTTAAATGATTTGTCTAAGGTCACATACTTAGTAAGTGGTGTATAGAACTTGCATGCTACTACCTTGATTTATCATGGAATGATTCTTCCTTGTAAATAATCTGATTAAGGAGTTCTAGAAGGCAGTTAATATTGCTAACCCAGTGGGTGACCTGAACATTTCAAATGAAGCTAAATGGGAAAACTCAGACACTCTAAGTGGCATACAATACTGAAAATGGGCCTGTTAGGAGAATTAGAAAATGGATAACATTTACCAAAAAAAAGTTGGTGTCAAAGAGTAAGAACCATTTTAGAAAGTGCTCTATGTAGTTTCTAGGCACTAGCTTTGGTCCTTTGATCATCTCCTTTATTGACATATGTACCCTACCTATCCCATACTATGACCCAAATTTGGAAGATCAGCAGATTGGGCAGAGGATTAAAAATTTAACTTTTCAGCAAAATCTGATAAAGCCTACCCTACAACTATTAATATAGACTAAATATTAGCCTCTTCACCACAGGTAAATGTGTCTCAATGGTATTCGTGAGAAATTATGCAAAAAACATTTTCCCTAACCACTAAGTTAGCTTTAGCATGATAAATCCATTCCCTTTCACTTTCCTGTTCTTCCCCTTCATTGTAACCGTGTTCTTTTGCCTCTTTGATCTGAGAGGATTTACCCTCTTCTATCTCTCCCTTTCTCCTTCTCCCAGTATATTCCTCTCTCATCTCTTAATTTTATTTTTTAGATATCATCCATTCATATTCAATTCATACTGTGCCCTCCATCTACATATACATGTACACACATAGGCACATATTCACACATATATTTATATGCACATATACATATATGTATGTATATACATATATATATATATATATACATGTACATATATATTCCCTTCAACTATCCTCATACTGAGAAAAATCTGAGTTACAATTATTGTTTTACCATGTAGGAATGTAAATAGTTCAACTTTAAAAAGTTCCTTATGATTTCTTTTTCCTGTTTACCTTCTCATGATTCTCTTGCTTCTTGTATCTGAAAGTTAAATTTTCTGTCCAGCTCTGGCTTTTCATAAAGAATGCTTGAAAATCTTCTATTTCACTGAATAACCATATTTTCCCCTGAAGCATTATACTCAGTTTTGCTGGGTAGGTGATTCTTGGTTTTAATCTTGACTCCTTTGACCTCCAGAATATCATATTCCAAGCCCCCTTGTACTCCTTAATGTAGAAGCTACTAGGTCTTGTGTTATCTTGATTGTGTTTCCACAATATTCAAATTGCTTCTTCCTGACTGCCTGTAATATTTTCTCCTTGACCTGGGAACTCTGGAATTTGGCTATAATATTCCTAGGAGTTTTCTTTTGGGGATCTTTTTCAAGAGGTGATAGGTTAATTCTTTTAATTTCTACTTTGCCATCTGGTTATAGAATATCAGGGAAATTTTGCTTGATAATTTCTTGAAAGATGGTGTCTCAGCTCTTTTTTTGATCATGGCTTTCAGGTGCTCCAATCATTTTTAAATAATCTCTCCTTGATCTATTTTCCAGATCAATGGTTTTTCCAATGGGATATTTCACATTGCCTTCTGTTTTTTCATTTGTTTGGATCTGTTTTATAAGTATCTTCATTTTTTCATAAAGCTTCCAATTAGCTACAATTGCTTCCAATTGCTCCAACCTAATTTTGAAGGAATTATTGTCTTCAGTAAGTTTATGAAAATCCTTTTCCTTCTGATAAATTCAGCTGTTTAAAGCATTCTTCTCCTCATTGGCTTTTTGGGCCTCTTTTGCCATTTGAGTTAGTCTACTTCTTAAGGCGTTATTTTCTCCAGTATTTTTTTGGATCTTCTTTAGCAGGCTGTTGACTTGCTTTTCATGATTTTCTTGCATCATTCCCCTTTCTCTTCCCAATTTTTCCTCCACTTCTCTTACTTGATTTTCAAAATATTTTTGAGCTCCTCCATGGAGTGTGACCTATTCATATTTTTCTTGGAAGCCTTTGATGCAGGAGTTCTGACTTTGTTGTCCTCCTCCAGTTCCATGCTCTGATCCTTTTTGTCTCCAAAATAGGATTATATGGTCTGATTGAGCTTCCTCTGCTTGTTCATCTTGCCAATTACTTGACTTTTGAGTTCTTTGCCACAGTAGAATTCTGCTTATAGAATGGAGATAGCTTTGTCCCAAATCACTAGGATTTTTGCAGCTGCCAGAGTTATTAGTCCCTACAGCCCCTACAAGCTCTGGCACACTGGCCACACACCCCAGAACCACCACACAAGACCATGACCAGATCCAAGCATGTCAAAGCAAGAATGATTACCCTCTGAATGGTGGCTTGGCCCCCCTACAATCTGCAGACCAAGAGCTCTGGAAGTAGCAACATGACAGCAGCTGCAGCCACAACATCTCTGCCACTTCTCACCCTGGGGGCAGGGGCAGGACCTGCTCTTCCTTCACCCTTCCAACAGAGTTCCCCATTGACCTTTTATTTTCTCTTTGGCATTTAGGAGTTGAGAAGTCAGGCAATTTCCACAGCTGCTGGTGATTCACTCTCCTGAAGTCTGCTGTGGCCTCCACTGCTCAGGGCATCCCTGGGGCTGGAAGTGGGACTGCACTCCATTCCCAGCATGCTACAATAGACCTTTTCTGTCAGGGGGACTGCACTCCATTCCCAGCATGCTACAGTAGACCTTTTCTGTCAGCCTGCCAGGCTGCCTTCAGTGGGAGATTCATTTCTCTCTGTCACTTTGTGGGTTCTGTAGCTTTAACATTTGTTTAGAGTCGTTTTTTTACAGATATTACAAGTGGTTGGAGCCAGAGCCCATGCCACGTTTGTGCTTTTACTCTGCCATCTTGGCTCTACTCCTTTCTCTGTGTTTTCTATAGAATTTAATACTTACTCATGATTATGGGGTAGAGGAAAGAACTCTGAGGTGGGAGTCAGAAGATCCCAATTAAAGTTCCAGCTCTACCAATGAATAGCCTGGGGCTCAGCAAGTCATTCAACCTTTCTGAGACTTAGTTTTGGTCTGTAAGATAGAACAATAATATTTACAAACCTAATTCATCATAAGAGAAATATTTTTAAACTGTAAAGTGAAATACAAAAAAAATTGTTACTAAAACAATTTAGTAGTATTTTAATAAGAATATTCACATAGTTCTTTGTTTATGCCTCTGCACAGGCACTTATCATATTCTGAGTAGTATTATATCTCCCTCTATTATCTACCCCAGGGCCAAGGGGTCTGTCTTATTCAAACTATATGTACTACAGTCCCAAGATCAAGGCACATAACACTTTTTTTAATTGAATGTCATTAAATTATTGATCCCTGAACTCTAATTTATTGTTAACAATTAAGAATAGATTGTGTAAAGCATCAAAATTACATTCTTACCCCTGGGCAGATAACACAGAGTGGTGAGGTTATCAATAATTCCAAAGTCCCATGATGTTCTGGAGTGGGTATTCCTCCTCCCCGCCCTTTTATTTCAATAGAATGAAATGACCCTTTGTTGGAAGCTTAGCTCATTCATTTTTGCAGGAGCCTGAGATAAGGAAATGGCTGGTTGGCAATCTCTAAGTTTGCTTAGCTTCCCACGATGAACTCTTTAAATCTCTAGCTCAGCTTGTCTTCAGATATTGGACATACAGATCATCATCTGACCTGTACTTGAAACCTTTCCAACTTGGCAGATTGGCCAGAACTTAACTTCTTTGGCACAGCCTTTGAGGAGGCAAGGTCACCTCCACCACATAATGAGGCATTACAGAAGTACTTTTATAGAGGACATTTTGGTAGGGAGAGTCTCCTGACCAGAGACTACCTAAGTCATAACAATAAAATCATCATCCAGGTCCTATTCCTATCACAGTACAAGCATAGGTGTACTTTTGGACATCAGAGAACATTACTATATTATTGACTGGGCTATCTACATTCACAGGATTGTGCCAAGAATTCACATAGTATTTTAAAATCTTCAATAAACTTTAATAATTTTAAACTATTTTACTAATCATTAATTTATTGAGTATTAATAATTATTTATTAATAATATTTATTAAAATGTTCAACAAACATTATTGAATGTATGGAGCAGCTAGGTGATTTAATGGATAGAGCACTGACCCTAGAGTTAGGAGGCCTTTAGCTCAAATCTGTCCTCAGACACATACTAGCTGTATGACCCCAGGCAATCCCTACCAAATATGTAAAATTAAAAATAAAATCATGGAAATAAAGATGTTATTAGTTACAGAACTCTAGTAAATATGCCAGAAATGCTGCTAAAGCAATTAATATTAGCAAATAAATTATATTAGTAAAAATTTGTCATTTTTATAGGAGACAATGTCTTCATAATCAAATGACATGTAACTTGCTCTGGTATTTTATGTACTTTCTGGCACAATTAGAGAAAGATTTAATAAACTGAGATTTATAGGCTAGGGCAGTGGACAAAGACCTGGATTTAGAGTTAGAAAGACCTGAAGACTAGCAACTTATTTGTTGACTGAGGGACCCTGGGAAATCCATATAACTGTTTCTTGTCCAGGCAAATTTCTAGTCCTTTAAGTGGCAGAGAAGCTACAGATCTATTATTAACAGGGAGAATTTTCCCAGTGGGGGTACCATTCAAAGATAAAATTTCAGATCCATTTTTAAAGTAGACTTTTGAAAATTTAAGTGTCAGTTATAAATATAAATTAAAATTAGTTTCTTAAAATACATTCTTCAAAAACAATCATCTAAGTGAATATAATGGGAAATTTTAGTAAGAAAAATAAAACATTTTTGTTTTATATTGTATAGGTACACAATTAAACTGTCATCTGGGAGTATGGTATATTGATTGGGTAATTTCACTGAACTCTGTTTTTCTCCACCTCTCTTTATATCTGTCATACAAACTTTGAAACAAAAGAAAATCACTTTATAGACCCCAAACCAACAATAATGAATCTAATGTTGTGCTCCACTAGAGCAGAAAAGTGAGATGTTGTAAATTCTCTGTAGGATCTGATTTGGGAAGTTTGAATAGAATTAGAGGGAGATTGTCCTACCTTTTCCCCTACAACACTTTTGATAATGGAATGACCCTTTGTTGGGATCTTTGCTCAGACATTTTGGAAAAAGCCTGGGTTAAGAATATGGCTGATTCAGGCAAAATTGGAGGGCCCCAGTTTTAGTGATTTTGCTCCAGACTATCTCACTGACCATCCCCTATACTCAAAGAGTTATTCAGGCAAGATTTTTCAACTGTATGACTGTAATAGTTGCAGAGCAAATCAAGTACCTTCTCTTCTAAGCGGTCTTTTTATTGTTCCTCCCTATTTTTCAGTCTCCCCATCCCACTCTTCAAGTGCTTTCTTCTACACCCACCACCACCACCACCACCAACAACAACAACAACTTGATATGCTGCCTCAAGATGTGGCCTCAAAGCCAAGAATTGTATTGGAGTTCTATCTCTCATATATTCTGGTGTTATGGCTGTATACCACTGGGCAAGTCATTTAAGATTACGATGCCCCAGGAAACTGACTATAAGCCACAGAAAGAAAATTGGCCCATTTATAATTCAAGAGAGTGATGAATGGAATCACAGGTTCAGTCCCTATTCTATATGTGTGTATGTATGTATGTACATATGTGTGTGAGTATATAATTATGCATACTTATGCATTGTGTTCACTTACCTGTGGTTTATACTGTTTTCCCAAAAATAAAATACAAGAACCCTTAGGGAAGACCCTGCTTCATTTTTTATCATTAAAACTGGTAGATAGGGGTGGCTAGGTGGTGCAGTGAGTAAGAGCGCTGGCCTCGGAGTTGGGATGACCTGAGATCAAATCCGGCCTCAGAAAATGAGCACCCACACACAAATAATGACTAGCCGTGTAACCTTGAGCAAGTTACTTAACCCCAATTACTTTAAAAAAAAACTGGTAGATAGTATTAGTGCCTGACACTTTACAACAGCCTGAGGAAGGAAGGAAGGAAAGAAGGAAGGAAGGAAGGAAGGAGTGAAGGAAGGAAGGAGGGAAGGAAGGAAAGAAGGAAGGAAGGAAGGGAGGGAGGAAGGAAGGAAGGGAGGGAGGGAGGGAGAGAGGGAGGGAAGAAGGAAGGAAGGAAGGAAGGAAGGAAGGAAGGGAGGGAGGGAGGAAGGAAGGAAGGAAGGAAGGAAAGAAGGAAGGAAAAAAGGAAGGAAAGAAGGAAGGAAGGAGGGAGGGAGGGAGGAAAGGAAAGAGGGAAGGAGGGAGGGGAGGAAAAGAAGGAGGGAGGGAAAGAGAGAGAGAAGGAAGGAGGGAGGGAGGAAGGAAAGTAAGGAGGGAAGGAAGGAAGGAAGGAAAGAGGGAAAGATGGAGGGAAAGAGGGAGGGAAGGAAGGGAAAGGAAAGAAAAAAGAAAGGGGAAAAGGAGAGAATAATTTCTTAATTATGGCTTTAAGTAATGTTATGGCTATTTTCATATGATTTTATTAACTATCACAGTCCTTTAATTGAAAATACACATAAATTAACTGATAGGAATGTATCTACATTGACTGGAATAAAATACAAGTGTTTCATTTAATAAATCCTTGCTGAAAATATTTTTTTAAATATCAGTATGAGTGATTTTACCAAGGGGCAAAAACTAAATATCAGTATTCTTTTTTTTTTTAAAGCAATTGGGGTTAAGTAACTTGCCCAAGGTTACAGGGTTAGGTTTTTGTTTGTGTGGATTAAGTGTCAGAGGCCGGCTCTGAACTCAGGTCCTTCTGACTCCAGGGCCGGTGCTCTATTCACTGCGCCACCTAGCCGCCCCTAAATATCAGTATTCTTTTAGGATGTAAAATATTTGTTTTCCTGTAATCCCATACTGAGGTTTTTGATATACAGTTCTATACTGTTAAATTATTTGAAAAATAGCAATAAGAAAATTAAAAGATTAAAAAGTCACCTATTATTCTGTGTTCTACATATAAATATTAGGTCCAATATAGGCACTTTTTAGAGTAAAATTCTCTAGTTTAATTCACCCTTAGTAGGTATTATTAAATTTAAATATTATTTTTAATTGGCCCAAATATCTAAAAAATACCCCATGTGCAAAATTAACTTTTATTAATAAGAACAACAATTATGATTATTACTATTACAGCTTTACAATGCTTAATGATTACCAAATATTTTATATACACAAATTTCTTTGATCTTTACAATAACTCTGTAAAGTAGGTAGGCTGTCTATTGAGAATGAGAGGATGGGGAATTATTGGTTTAAGGAGAAAAGACAGGATTCAGAATAGCAATTCTTGAAAATGTGATAAAGTCAATCATTCAAAAGACAAGAAGTCATTAACTGTTCATTATATGTCAGGTTTTGGACTAGTTCTGGGAATACAAAGAAAAATGAAATGTGTCCTTCCCTCAGGGAGCATACATTGAACTGGGAATCTAGGATTCCATTAGTGTGACTAATGAATCTCCCTGAAGTGGTAGCTTATATTCAAAATGGCACTATTCGAAGGTATAATTATGTAAAATACAGTAATTACTTCTAGCTCAATGGAAATAGCAGGTCAAATTTAAGTAATGGAGCCATTTCAGGGGATTCACCATTCTGAGTAATGCATACCCAGGCTACACACACACACACACACACATATGCTTATGTGTATGCATATTGATGTATATGAAAACACGTAGTAGTAAAAAGTAATTTGCAAGTGGGGTGAAGTTCTATTGGATGAAATAACTAGGGAAAATTCTTGTAAAGTTGGTGGCACTTTAGCTTTGAAGCCAGTAAAGGATGTAAAGTGGCAGGAGGGGAAAAGGAAATAAAAAAAAAGAAGGAATGAAGGACTGAAAAAAGAAAGGAAGGAAGGAAAGAAAAGAGGAAATAAGGATGAAGGAAGGGAGGAAAGAAAGAAGAAAGGAAAGTCTATCTGCCTTCTATATAGTAGGTGGAGTTTTGGTTTTGGTTTTATACATGGTTGTTTGCATGATGTCTTCCTTATTAGACTGTGAGCTACTTGAAAGCAGGAAGCATTCTTGTTTTTGTTTTCTGGGGTGGGGGTAGAGGGGATTTCTTTTTATCCCCACTGCTTATTTCAGTGCCCAGATCATATATTCTTAGTACAAACTTGGCTGTTAAAAATAAAAAGGAATATATTCATAATAGAGATTCACATTTCCCCCTCTCTGTTCTATTCTACATATGGAAGTGTTCATTGTGATGGATGTTTAGGAAATTCAGAATTGTTTTTCAAGAGTCAAGCATGGCCATAAGGTAGCAAACCTAATGACTAGAAGTGTAGTAGTGCCCTTGGCAGAGACAGGAAAGTCAAGAAAAATATTGGATTCAAGAGGGGAGCTCTGTTTTAGACATATTGAATTTGAGATATCTGTGTGATATCCATCAACACATATATAATTAACTGGCAGCTAGTAATAAATGACTGGATCTCAATAGAAAAATTAGAGCTGGGGCATAAATATGTGTCATTTGCACAGTCATGATAACTGAACCCCTGAAAAGTGATGAGATCACCAAAGCAGAGAAAATTAAAAAAAAAAAAAGAAGAGACTGAGACCAAAACAGAGACTTGGGAGATATCCAGTTAGGCAGCAGGGTGTGGCTGATGATCAAGCAAAGGAGAATAAGAGCAAGTCAGACAGGTAGAATTGAAAGAGAAGTATCATGAACACTCACAGAGGAGAAAAGATAACAGAAGGTGACTAGTAATATCAAATTCTACAGAGTGTTTAAGAAAGATGAGCAACAAGGATGTATCAATGAAGACACCATTGGTAACTTTGAGGAGGAAAGCAGTTTCAATTGAAAAGCAAATAAAAGTAGAGAAATTGGAACCAATAAGGATAGGTAGCTTTTTCTATCAGTTTGGTTGTGAACAGGAGGAAAGATATGGAATGAGAGCTTAAGGAAAAAGTAGCCTCAAATGAAGATTTTGTAAAGTATTTTTGTTGTGTTTAAAGTAGAATACCACTTGGAGATATTGTTTGACAAGAAAGCAGGAAGTAGTATACAGGGTAAAGTTTGAAGATTAAAAAGTCATGATTAATGGAAGATCAGTTTATTAGAAGAGATTATAATGGAGAAGATAAGGGTACATTTAGAGAAGCTGGGCTGTGGCAAGCAGAAGGGCCATCAAAGACTGGAATAAAGGAGGAAGAAATAGACAATAATAACAGAGGTTTCTGATATATAGAGTAGAGGGAAAAGATCTCAAAAGAATGACCTCTATTTTCTCAGTAACATATGAGTTAAAGCCATCAGCTGAAATGAATTAGGTGGCATGTAAAGTTTGAGCAGATAAATAGATACAGAAAACTCATTCTAAGGAATACAGAATCATATCAATTGGGAATGAATAAAAGAATTTCCTTTCAACTGTGAGTGCCCTCTGAGGCTCAAGAATTTAAAACTATACTTCCTTTATACAGACACACATTACATATAGGTTTCTTCGAGAAGTTTTCTATTTCTAGGACGTCTAAGAAGAGGAGGTTAGAGTCAGAGTTGGAGATTTGAATAAATAAATTACTGCCCAGATACTGAGTTTAAAAAAAAAATTTCAAATATTTTCTATTATCTTGTTTGAAACAATACCCACCGGATCAGTTCTATAGAAATGTTATATAAAGTAATTTACTCAAAATATGCTGATAAAAAACCTTCTAACCATCAACTCCAGATGGCTAGCCATATGTCCTCTTACTACTCTGCACCTCCACCTTTTCATCTAGAACAGCACCCTTAGAACAATGTCTCCAAAGACCATCCCTCTCTCTGTGGGAGAAGTTAATCCGCTCAGCCTTGAAGTCTGCCCTGGGCCAGAACTGCCCTGATTAGTGAATGGATACAGATACGTTACCCATTAAATCCAAAGGGCACCAAACCAAGTTTCAAATCATATCCATGCCAGGCATTTTGCCATTCTGTGTATTCAACTCCTCTTCTGAATGTAGTGCACTATCCCCCTCCATTTTTTTTAGGAACAGTAACCTTACCAGGACTTGGAGGCATCTATGTGATAAGAAGGTGGAATGCTGAGCTTGGAGTCAGGAAGACCTGGATTCAAATCCAGTCTCAGATACTTACTGTGTGACTCTTGGCAAGACACATAACCTTTGTCTGCCTGCTGTTTCCTCAACTAAAAAATGGAAATAATAATAGCACTTACCTCCCAAGGTTGTTGTAAGGACTGAATGAGATAATAATTGTAAAGCACTTAGCACATTGCCTAGCAAATAGTATTCTTAATTAATAGTTATTCTCTTCCTCTTCCCCACTTCCATTGCTCCATTTACCAATCCAGTCTAAATAGCCCTTTCCTGGCCATCAGTTCCCTATATATGTTTTTTACTCCATTGGCATGTGTAAATCCTTCAAGCGCAAGTACTGTCTCACTTTTGCATTTGTATCCTCAGTGCCTAGAAAAGTCTTGACACATGTTAGGCACTTAAATGACTTTTTCATTCTTTCATTCCTTCAATCATCTTTTATTTTTTTCGGGGGGGGGTTGGCTTTTTTTGGAGGGGAAAAGGCAGGGCAATTGGGATTAAGTGACTTGTTCAAGATCCCATGGCTATTATGTGTCAAGTGTCTGAGGTCAGATTTAAAGTCAGGTCCTCCTGACTCTAGGGCCAGTGCTCTATTCACTGTGCCACCTAGCTGCCCCCTTCATTAATCTTTTAAAACAGCCAGTAATTCTACCAGATTTAAGCATGTGGAGCAAAGCAAAGATGCATAAATTCAAAGCAAAGGCAATACTGTATTTGCCATCTTTCCACTATATTTCTTATGTTGTATAAGTTAACATTGGAAAGGATAGGACTGCACCTGCAAATTTGTTAGCATAGGGAAGCTCCATGAGGAAATACCTTCTATTAATACATATCAAAACTTCTCAGTAATTTGGAGTCTTAGAGAGTTTAATGAAACACTGAGAGTTTAAATCCCTTGCCTACGTTCACACAGCCAGTATTACAAAGAAAATCAGAGTTCAATTTTTCCTGAATCCCAGACTACTTTCTAGCCACTATACCACCCTTATCAATATCTAGTATAATTATGAAGTCACTGGATCACAAACTATCAGAGTTGAATGGAATTTCAGAGGTCATCTAATGTAAACTATTATCTGAATAGAAGTTCTCTCCATAATCTCCTTGACAAATGGTTACCAAGACTTTGCTTCAAGACCTCTAGGGATCCTAATAGGCTGGGGCATTCCATTCAGCTTTGGAAGAAAGTAGGTTAGGAGGGTAGATTACTTACATCAAAGAAGAATCTGGTTCTCTGAAACTTCACCTCATTATACCTTCCACTCTGGGAAAAATTAGAAGAAGCCTAGCCCCATTTCCACACATTAGTCTCTTAAATACTTGAGAAAAGTATCCTATCTCCTTCAAGTCTTCTTTCCTGTCCTTTTCATTGATTCCCAAGGATCAACAGGAATCTACAGTTTCAGTGTGTTCCAACTACTCCATCAGAGGACATGTTTTTGTTTTTTACTTCTACTTAGTTGTTTGTTTGTTTCTTCCAAACAAGCAGATTGTGACCATTATAGCTAGCTCTATACTATTCTAGACCCTGGTCTCTGAAGCCATACCTCAAAATTCTTTGAAGTCCTTCTCTGACTCTGTCCCCTATCAGTATTGCATCATCATCACTGTTCTTGATATTACTAGACACTCATGGTGATGGACGACACAGCTCAACCTAATCTACCCCAGAATGCCTGATAAATTCAGTACCTTTAAGACTGAAAAGAAAACATCTGCCAGGTTCTACAATTCTCTGAATTAGTTAGGTTTTAGAGTCTTTCACTATAGTCATTTTGAATCTATTTGAACACCTGGTTTGATCATGTTATGATGACTTTTTCTTCTTTCTCCGAATGGCAGAATAACAGCCTCTAGAATCCGAAAGCTCTGAGTTCAAGTGCTGCCACTGAGCCATCTTGGCAATGGAACCCTTAGCATGTCATGGAACCTATCAATGAATGTCCTAGACAGCTCTAAAATTATAAGCTTCCAAAAAGTGTATTGATAAAAGGAGTTTTCTCACTGGGAGGTCCCTGCATCAGTAAAATAGGAAAAAAAAGCAAAATAAAACCACAAAATGTGGATAATGAATGCTTAGGTTTTTCTTCACTCCCTCTGTCTTTGATTACTATTGTCCCATCTGTTTTTTCAGACATTTACCTCTCTGCCTGATGCTCTCTTTGGAAACTTTATCCAAATTTATAAATCTAGTTTTTCACTGCAAAAAAAAAAAGAAAACAAAAGCTCATAGATAGCATTTCAAGGTGTTATTTTTATAGCACTTAAAATAAATTAGTCCTGCTTTTAGAAAAAGAAGAAAGAACAACTTAAAAGATTGTCATTTAAACGTATCATTAGCATTTACTAAGGACGCAGTGACAATGACCATGATGATATTAATATTAATAAATCTAAGAGATTTAAAATTTACATAACATGTTTGAATTATCTTCTGATGCTTCTAAATTGCCTTTGGGATGCCTTAAATGGCTAACAACACATATTCAAAATAAAATCTGAATATGTTCCAGTATTGCTTTAGTGTGTGTTTAACAGATTTTATTGAACTGAATTGGAGCACTGGGCACAATATTATTTTCTTGTTTAGCCCACGTTTTCCTTTACTGACAAGAAAACTTATGGATATCACAAGGTTAAAAGCCTTTAATTGTGGGAATTTGATGCCTGTTTTTAAAATGTCAGCAACTAGATAATGCACACAATTCTTTACAAGCTTATTTCATTAACCAAAGTTTTTCAGATATTTTTAAGAGATCAGACAATAGCATAAAAATATAATATACATTCAAATGCAAAAAGGCTATGCAAATTTTTCTTCCTCCCATAAAAACATATCCAAAGAACTTGCAGGAAACTATGTGGCACAATAGATAGAATGCTTGGCTTGGAGTCAGGAAGACTCATTTTCCTGAGTTCAAATGTGGTCTCTGACACTTGACTAGCTGTATAACCCTGATAAAGTCACTTACCTATTTGCCTCAGTTTTTTATTTTTATCTGTAAAATGAGTTGTAGAAGAATATGGCAAAAATGCTCCAATATCTTTGCCAAGAAAACACCAAATAGGGTGATGAAGAGTCAGAAATGAATGAACTACTGAACAACAAATAACCTTCATTCATAAGCACCTTGTGGTTCCTATGTAAATATCTGTATGTAACATTATTTTAAAAAATAAGGTCTTAGAAAGTAGAAAAGGTTATTTGAATATAGGTCCTTAAAATGAAAATAACTTGGTGGATTAATATTTCCATTACAAAGTAATGAAAAAGAACATCTTTAATGTGACAATTTGCAGAAAAGTAAAAAAAAAGAAAAATCTCTCCATGGGTGCTTTTCTAGGAGGAAGCCAACTACCTTTTCTCAGGTCCAAGGAGAAAGAGAAAGAATGGCACCATACAGGACTGATACTGTTGATAAGACCATATACACCTTCTCTGCAACTTCTTATACTTCTGTCTGCTCTACTGAGAAACCTGGCACTCTGCTTTTGTCCTTGGGATTCATGATCAGAGATAAAGGATTGAAGAAAATCTCTCTGCTGAAAAATATCTTAACACATTGTACCAAGTGTCACCTTGTAGTTTTCCTTTCTGAAGAGTCAGTTTACACTCATGTTTATCCTTTTTTTTCCTTACTTCACTCTTTCTCTGTCATGGAAGTTTAAGGAATAATAGTAAAATCACTTAAGCTAGAAAAAGCTTTTCTTAGCCACAACAAAAGCATAGAATTCATTTTAAGGACAAAGATATTATTTCAGATTAGAATACAATTCAGATACAGTTGTATCTGTGTCTCTTTTTGCTATTGTTATACTTTTGAAATTAGGTATAAATGATGAAACTCAACAGCAATAGCAAAAAGAATAATTAATGGTTATTAAGGTTCATAAAACTTATATGAATAGGAAAGTCACAGAACTATATTTAGTTATATATAGTCACAGCTATATTTAAAACTGGGAAGTGATGTTAGAGATCCTCTCAGCAGACTCCCTTATTTCAGAGGTAAAAAGTTGAGGACTGAAGAAATTATACGACTTGTTCAAAGTCACACAATTCAAGTGGCAGAGATCTGAACCCAGGTCTTCTTATTCCTAAATCCAGATTGTTTTCACTGAACCAAATCTGTGGAGAAGAATCCCTGTTACCACAAGGAATGAACTTATAAGTGAATAGGGGTATTTATAGTCCATTTTAAACATATTTAATATGTCTGTTTTCATTTTCATTTTGACAGTCAAGTTGACAACTGATATAAGCAAATAAAAGAGACATTCAATTATTATCTTATTGATTTTTATGAGGTAGGCTCAAATGGTATATTACTGTATTTAAAAAATTAAACAATCTTAATTAAACTTTGAAAAAAACACAATTCTTTTATGTTTCTTTACTTAGGTATGCTGGTGAACGTACACAAACATGTTTCAGGTCTAAGGAAGAAACAGAAATTTAAATTATGCTTGTTTTTTATTCAGTTCTCAGTATCTCCAGTCTGATGAGTGATTGTGAAAATTTAGATGCTTGGTGTTAATAATAGTATATCCTATAGTGATTTATGCTTACCGAGAACCTCTTCATAATACATATATATATGTACATTCAAACACATATATTTCATCTACTAGATGGAATATATGTCTCCACATATATATGCATGTGTATACATGCACATTTTATATTTACATTTATTGCATGCACATATAGTCCATCTTATATAACCATATGTATATATGCAGATATACATATGTGTGTGAATATACGTATATGTGTATTTATACAGATCTATATTCCCCATCATTTTCACCAGACCTTTTCAATGCCATTGAGATAATAAATCCTATCTTAGTGATGACCCATAATGTGAATAGTGGCCCAGAAGTACAGTGGTTTGGGTTGCTGTTTTTCATTTTAATTTTTACTTACCTGAAGCCTAATGTCCTCATCTCATTTATTTGCAGCCTTGGTCTATGTTAATTTTCAAGGGTTCACATTTATTTATGACATTAAGAGAAAGATGAATAGATTGAATTGAAAATAGATTACCATAGACATGCCCATGAAGAAGGATTATCCTTCATGTTTGAAGATGTTTCTCATTGTCTAATTTCCCATTAAGGCCTGATTGCTATTTAATTTTCATTTTTTAGCTTTAAATGTTTTTTTTCTCTACCCTTGGAATATAAGCACAAAATGGTTAAACTACAGAAACAAAAGCAGATCAATAGATTCAACATCCCTTTTTCACTCCCATATTGTGAGAAAATGATGAAGAAACTCATCTTAAACCTCATCCTTGCTCAGGCAATGTTTAACCAACTAGGTGCACACAAATTCAGCTGCTTTATAACAGAGACCTCAGGTGAGTTTTACATAGAATGAAAGTTAAAATCTAGATAGGGTGTTGTAGTCAACATGCACACATCCTATCCCTCCCTACCCCATCCGACTCCCCTAGCCTCTAAACAGTATATCTTCCATTTGGATTTCAGTCAGCCAGATGGCAAAGAAGATTTTAACACATACTTGGAAGAAGTACTTTCATGTGTGAAATATTGATTTATAGAAAACAGTCCAATGTGTCTTGCATCAGTTAACATAATTAGTACAGGGGGAAAATTAATGCATCATGTCAAGGGAGAACATCGCACTCGTAAAATATCACCAGTCCCTCTTTAAAGATTACTTACCTTGAGGGTGTTTATTTTTCTAAATGTTTGAATGTCACAGAGGTAATAAAGATAACATTTGAACCCATAGTTTTTCGTTTTAATTGCAGAGATTACATGATTATTCAGCTGTTTTTTTGCATGACTAATCAAAGCAAGGCAGGAATGTTGAACACATTCTTTAAAAAGAGCAATAATGTACTTGAAATTCAATATGAATAAATTTAGTCAACTCAAACATTTCACGTAATCAATCTATGATTGCATCAATACAGGTAATTCCCATCACTGAAACCTTCCTAAGAATTAGCAAAGAAATTCTATGTCATTATGTGAATCATGTAGATGTTAAATGTCTTGCCTAGGGTCACACACAGATTAAGTATCAGAAAGGCACTGAGCGGATATAGTGAACCTAAAATATTTTTATTATATTACCATTCTATTTCAAAAGTTATTTATTATTAGATATTTCTAACTGAATTATTGTTAGATTATTTCATAAGCAAACCTCTTAAACAGGTTAACTTTTACCAATTGCTCTTCTTTTTTACCTTACCCAACTTTTGATATTTCTATTTTTATCTCAAGTCAGATGGCCATTAATTCTGCTATACATTTGGGCTCTGACTTATGACCCTCCAGTCTTTTTTTTTCTGATTCCTGCTACTTTATTTCCTTCTTTGACTATCTGTACAATTTAGAAAGAGAAAGACATGCTCCAAGGTCAAGCATATGTGGAATTTCTGATTACACCATCATTTTATCTCTGTTACTGTATCTCCACTTTATCTCTCTCTTTGAACCCTGGGTCATGATCCCATTGCTAAGCACACAAAATTTGAGCTTTTTCTGATGTGCTTTTGAAGCTCCAATAGGTAAGCCAGTCCTGGAGGCTATTACATTGACCTTAGAATCACTAAATTATATACTTTCATGTAAATAAGATATGGGCCTCTGAGAAGCAGAAAGATGCTTATAAAGCCTGATACAGAAGGAGAAGATTGAGTAATTGAAGCAATTGTTAATCAGTTTTCTTTACCTATTGTAATTTTAAACATTTTATTTGTGAATTATTTTATCTAGTAGATGTGGGTAGAGAATACACATTGGTTATGCTTTGAAGTACTGACTATTTTACTTAATACATTACCAAACTACTAAAGTTCTGTAGTAATAGATTAAATATCATCCTCCAAATTAAAAGATGCTCATTCCAAACTTGGTAGTGTGCTCACCATAAACCTGAAATAAATGAAGTATATAGTAAACAAAATGTTTCTTTACATTTACCTAGCATATCCTCAGCAGCAATGATTCCTAGTTCAACTTCGGATCCAGTAATGATTGTGCATGTGAAAGGAATCTGAAGAAGCACGCTGATCTCACCAAAGGATTCCTTCTCCTGAAGTTTCCCCATAAAAACGCGCCTGCGCTTTTTTTTCTGTTTAAGGGAAACAGGACATTTATATACTATGCAAAATAATTTAATTGCATTCGTCCACTTAGAATAATAACTGGTGTGTATATAGTATAGTGTGTTTAATATATATATACATATATGCACATATATATGCATATATATACATATATATATATATATATATATATATATATATATGGAAAGAGAGAGAGAGAGGCCCTTAAGGTTTACAAAGTAATTCTCCTATGTTTAATCCTCACACCAAGGTGGCATTTTGAAGATGAAGAAACTGAGGCTGAAAGAGGTTAAGTAAGTTAACTTACTTAAATCACTTAACTTAACTCACTTCTTCCTAACTCCAAGTCCAGCACTATGTCACCTATTTAGTTATGTATCTGTAGGGTTTTTTGCTTTCCAACTGTGTATGTGTGTGTGTGTGTGTGTTTTATATGTGTGTGTGGTCTTTAACAGTTATTACATTAAAATAAACCCATGAAATAATTTCAGATGATCTGTTTACTTGACTTTTAAAATTAATTTGGAATTAGTACAAATATATCATTTATATATATAACATTCATTATATATACTATATATGGTTCAATATATTGTATATGCCATACTATAATTACATATATATAGATACATATACACATATATGTATGTATGCGTGTATGTAATTATAGATCAAAAGTTGGAAAGACTTTTAGAGGCTCTCTAATCCAAATCTCTTATTTTACAAATGAGGAAATTAGATCCCTATTAAGGTTAGATAAAATGCCTAAGTTGACAAGTACAGAAAATAGAGGCATTTTGAATTCCCATCTTCTCACTTGTAAGCCAGGGCTCTTTCCTCTATACAAGACTGTATGTATGCATATATGTGTATATGGTATATTCATATTAGTATATGCTAATTGAAAATGCATTTTCAATTACCATCTATTAAAGCAAATCCTAATCAAAGATGAAGTGGTATTTTTGGAAAAGGACTAGGATGTCAATCACGAGATTTAAGCTCTAATCCCAGATGTATTCCCAATGAATTTTGGCAAATTACTAACTTCTCTGGGTCTCAATTTCTTCATCTGTACCAATGTCCTTTATACATCTAAAAAATTCTCCCATGATTCTATGAAGTTGGCATCAGTTAGCTTTTTTTTGAGAACCACAAAGGTGGTTTAAAGGACTTTGGGAAGTCCAAGCATTTTGGGAAATTTAGGGAGACTTGAAGAGAAGTTGAGGGAGGAGAAAAACAAAGACTCATTCTGATGAAAAAAAGGAAAAGTAAAGGAAGAGGAAAAACTAAAAGAAAAGAATAAGCAAAAAGAATATTAATAAAAACAAAAATAGGAAAAGAAATTAAGAAGCATTTTTAAGAAGGAGAAGAAACTGGGTGTTACTTTCCATGTATTACAAAAGTGAGAAGTGGTATCTGAGTAAGAAAGAAGGTAAAAACTTAAGAATCGAAGACCCAGACAAGTATTTAGTCAAAGTAATTCTCCAAGGGTCCTACTATCAAAAATGATACATGACTGAGAATTTCACTCATCTCCAAGTAAACCTGAAGAGTAGAGATAAATTTGGAGTGAGCATACTGCCCATTATATGGCATTTATATTTATGCCAAGACAAAAACAAAAGATCATTATTTATGGATAATAAGGAGAGAAAGAGCATGTGGACAGAGAACTAGAAAAATGGTTCAAGAGTCTAACACAGAATAGAATAGTGTGTGGGGGGGGTTCTTCAACTATTTGGGCATTTGCTAAAATTTGTTCTTCCTAAAGCAAGACAGTTTATAATTTCTTAACTGGGCATTAACATTAATTTCTTAATGTTAAAATGCTGTTAGGAAGGAGAAAACTAGATGACAGTGCAATTAGAATCATTCAAAATTAGTTAAATGGCCAGACCTAAGGAGTAATCGTTAATGGTTTGATGTCAACTTTGAAGGAGATTTCATAGGAGTATTCTAGAGATATATTCTTTCCCCTGATATTAATTAACATTTTTATCCACACCTTGGATAAATGCATGGATGACATGCTCAGCAAATATGTAGAGCATAAAAAAATTGGAGGATGAGTATTATATTAGATGAAGAGTAGAAATAAGAAAAGATCTGGATAGGCTAGATCATTCGAATAAATCTAATAAAATGAAAGTAGAAATAAATGAAAAGTATTGAGTTCAAAAGTCAATATCACATTTACAGAAATGGAGGGGTATCTAGACAATAAGCCCCTCATCCAGCAATATCTGAAGATTTTAGTGAAACCCAATGTATTTTAATTAACAATTTGACACTGCTGACAAAAAAGCTAATGTGATCTCAGTACATTAAGAGAAGCTAGGTAATTGACAGTCCCATTGTACTCTGCCCTGGTCAAAAAAACAGTTGGAATATTGTGTTCAGAGCTAGTTATTTCATTTTAGAAATGACATTGATGAGATGGAAGTCACCCAGAGTAGGCCAACCAGAATTGTGAAAGGTCTTGAATTCATGTCATGAAGACTGTTGAAAGGACCTAGAGATGTTTAGCCTGGAGAAGGGAAGATGTGGAGGGACATAATAGATATCTTCAAGCTTTTGGAGGACCATCATGTGGAAGTGATAAAAAGTTTTCTGCTTGGCCACAGAGGGCAAAACTAGGAGGAACAAGAGTGGGATTTGCCAATAGACAAGCTTAAGCTTTAGTAAGGGAGATATTACCTAACAATTAGAGCTGTTCAGAGAGAATGAGTTGTTTTGAGAAATAATGTTTTCCCTCAGGAGAGGTCTTCACACAAAGACGGATTGACTACTTAATCTCTCAATTTCCCCAGGCAACCTAAAAGTTAAAAATCATTCAATGAAATGCATTCATATAGGAAATTTCATCACTGGGAGTGCCCAATACCAATTAAATCACAGATTCAAATTTATTTTAAGTTTAAAATAACTTACCATTTTTCTAAGTCGATATTTCATAAACCCAATAACTTCTCTATAAACTTTACAAAATCCAGACTGGATGTAAGCCACAAAAGAGATGATCTCTCCATCTGTCACCAATACTGCAAAAGATACATTATATGGATTTATCTATTTGGGAAATCATTCTAATTAATATATGAGGTCCCTCAAAAGTTTACTCACTTGATTCAATGTGTACCATTTCTCAGGTTCTAGATAGGTATCACTTTTAAAACTCCATTATGTCTAAAGAAGATGTGGCTTTTTAATATATTCATTCATAAAACATATATAAAAATTTAAAATAATACCCCATGATTAATTTGCATATATAAACTCACTTCTGGGGGGTATAGTAAGAAATGTTTATGGAATATTTTATCAGATTATAATTATCACCACTATTTAAGGCACTAAAAATTTTAAAATTTGATCCATGTTAAAGTGTGATTTAACAGGAAAAATCTGTAAACTATAAAATGGTATATATTTTTTCCTTCTCTCACTCTGAAACACAACCAATCCAGTACAATTCAAAAACCTTTTTTTTTTTTAACATTCACTATATAAGACACTGTGCTAAATTGGAAGGATTCAAAGACTAAAGCTATAGTCCCAAACCCTGGACAAATAAAAAAGCAATGAAGTCAATTTCAAATTATAGTCTTTTTCCTCTTAAGAATCAAAGGTATAGGGGAGGCTAGGTGGCGCAGTGAGTTAGAGCGCTGGCCTCAGAGTTGGGATGACCCGAGATCGAATCCGGCCTCAGAAAATGAGCACCCACACATAAATAATGACTAGCCATGTAACCTTGAGCAAGTTACTTAACCCCAATTGCTTTACAAAAAAAGAATCAAAGGTATATTCATTATATTCCCCTAGAGATTCCCCTAAAGTGTATCCCATAACTTGGTTGAGAACAATTTTATGAGACAAAGGCAAAGGGCTAAGTTTGTGTGTGTGTGTGTGTGTGTGTGTGTGTGTGTAAGAGAGGGAAAGAGAGAGAGAGAATCTGTTTATTTTGCAATGTAAAAGGCCATACAAGTAGTAATTATCATAGAAAGTAATTATTAATGTAAATGAAATGACAAAGAAACTAGGGAATAGCATAACTATTCAAATAAATTTAGAACAATTATTGAAATAAGAAAAAAAAGACCAGGCTAACAATGGTTATACCCTCAATTTTTAATACTACTATCAATCAGAAAAATTAGTCTTAATGAATAAGGAAAAAGTCTTTTAAAATGAGTTAAATTAAACTGCCATTCCTATTCACACACTTAAAAGTGTAGCTGCCTATTGGTACCTATTCTACAATCATCAGCTCTCATAGACTTTTTTTAATTTCAAAAATCCCTGTCACATTCTAACTAATGCCTTTTATCTTATATTTTGCTAGTCCATACATTAGGAATAATATTTCATCACTTTAGTTATGATAATTCATAAATGTATGATTATAGGAACCTGGTATCAGTCATTTTTCACGTATACTTCACCACTCATGTAGACTATAAATTAATGTTTCCAGAACATTTTGGAAGCACAGCAAGAGCATCATGTGTGTACAATACATACACATATATATACTTATATGTATTAGTATGTATATAAATATGTGTGTACATTTATATATACATGCATATATGAAGTAAGGAAGTATTTTCAATGAAAGGCTATGATAAGAAGTACGGACTTTCTGACATTTTACTCAATTAAAAGGTAAACAAAGTCAGAGAATTTGTTGGAAATTCATATTGATTGGGCTGTGGGGGGATTCCCAGAAGGACATACCACCTATATGTAAATGAATTATCTATACACACATATATTAGGGAATATAGATATAGATATACCTAATATCCAAATAGAACTTTGATCTTATCAACTTGAGAATTTCCTTGAGCAATAGGGATTTCAACGCATCCTTGCCTATCTCTTTTGTGTGTCTCTTGTGCATATTCTGCCAAAAGCTCATCTAATGAGGTCTAATTTTCTAGAGGCCTTCCTTACTTTTTTCTGGACACTAAAAAGGTACCAATGAAGTACACTGTCTACCTTTCATATCTTGCTCTTGACATGTGACCAACTCATGTTTCTTTTCATCAAACAATTCCTTCAGGACAAACGACTTCTTTTCTTCAGGGTTTCCTGCTGGGTGTACATTACTCACACTCACCATGAACCTTTCCATTTTCCTCCGTGTGACATTCATTTTTAATTCTTTGGAGGCAGTGGCTGTCCTTACATAACTGCTATACAGCAATACCTGTACAGTGTTATCATTGAAAAGGTAAACCTTCACTTACATTTGAAACTTGAGTCAGTAAAAGACCTATGCACTCTTTTCCAAAACAATCTAGCCCACTAGCCCTCTCCTGTTCAATGCTGTACTAAGTATTTTCTATCTGCATTGTATATCCTCAGCTTATCACCTGGACAGGCAGCAAGGGCCTTCTTGTGAAAATGAGGTTAAAATATTGGAATGGCAGCACTAGACAATTATAGATCAACTCAATAACTTCAAATAATTTAAAAACCTGGTCCTGTTCTTTCTTTCCAGTCTTTGACATCTTACTCCCCTATATCTACTTTACAATATAGTAATGCTGACCACCTCTCAAAAGATCCTTCATCTCCCAATTTTATGTATTTTTACTGATTCTTCCCCCCATGCCTGGAATTCTGCCCCACCCTTCCCCCACTATTCTCTGCTGACTGAACTCCCTGACTTCCTTCAAGGCCCAGGTAAAAGCTCATCTTCATAATATATCTTCCCTGATCCTCCTTAGCACTAGTGACTTTCCTTAGTTTACTGTCTCATACTTATCCTGCATATATCTTGTTTGCAAATAATTGTTTCATGTTATGTCTTCATTAGATTCCGATCTTTTGGGCAGAGACTGGTTTTTGCTGTTCTTTGCATTTCTAGTGCTTAACACAATATTTGGAATATAGTAGATAATAAATGCTTGTTCACTGACTTGATGTGGAAAATATGCCTTTTCAGGTAAAAATAATACAGTAAAATGTCAACTGGTCAAAGACCATCTTACTTTCAATTGAATAAAGGTGTTTATATATATATATATATATATATATATCCTATGCTAACATATAAAAAAGTAATCATTTACCAATATTGCAAGCAATTTTAGCATTATTTTGTTGGGTAACTCTGAACATTGTTGTTCTTGCCTGAAAAATACTCGAAGGTTTCTGAGCCAACAGTCTTATATGCTATTAGCTTAAGTTACATTTACTATTTAATTTTTTTCAGATCTTTAGAAACCTACAATTTGTCACAAATGACAAGTAGCTTCACCATTATCTGCTAAAATTGAAAAGATCTAAACAGTCAATTGAACCATCTGAATGGTCATCAGCCACACATGCAGAATGTCAATGTCCAAGACATCTTTGCTTTGTTTATTCTTTGTCACCCACATCAACCGGCAAGCAGGGCTTTGAGAACAATATTTAATAAATGTGTTGAAAGCATGAAAGCATAGAAACTGGTTCTATGAAGACAATTAAGGATTAAAAATGTTGCCTACAGCAAAATAATTTACAAAGTATGACTATATGCAGAAGCTGAAAGTCTACAGGGTTATCATTGAAACCAGCTTATAGTTTTGGTAAAACTGAAGAAAGCAAAAGTTGATTTTCATATTGCTTGCCATTAATTTGGAACTTCAAATAAAAACTAAAAAATACAATAGAACATAAATATAAGTTAAAGAAAAAATAAGGCGATCTTTAGTAGCCCTCTCCTTCTTCTGGTGTTTCCTATCTACTTATATTCCTATGCTAACCCCTCTTACTATATTCCCTAGGCCTGGTATGTCACACTCTTGAGCTTTCTAGCTCTAGAATTGCTAGTCTATGTATTTCATTTTCAGTTTATCAAGATGTCAATGTGATAATGCATACTAATGGGTGAATGAATTATTACTCAGGTAATATATTTCCATTTTAGCCTGAACTTTCTGAAGGTCAACCTTAATTTAAAGTAATGATCCCAATAGTGAGAACTTTATTCATCTTGGTAGGTCAGTGAGGGAAATATTTGGGAACAGATAAGGTTTTTCTAATTCTTCAAATCACAACATATAAGCAAAATACTTTGCCTGCCCAGGATCCAATGATGTTATGCTTTTGTGAAACTTATTAGCTTACTACTATGGTAGAATTCCATGTGACACATTCAGCCCACCAAAGGAGTGGAACAGAGCAAATGTAACAGAATCAATATCATTTTCAATTCAATATTACCCCCACTTTTGCTTTTCACATTACTTTTGTGTGTTGTCTTCTCTCCTTAGATTTTAAACCCCTTAAGGGAAGGGCCTATCTTTGCTTTTATTTGTATCCCCAGCACTTAACTTAGTTCCTAGCAGGTATTGGGTGTTCAATAAATAGTTTGATTTGTTGAGCACCTACTCACTTCAAGACCTTAGGAAAACCCTCAATTTAACACATTATTAGCATCTTTAAAAGTCCTCATATCCTAAATTCTCATGCATTAATGAATGCAAATTTAGCATATACCTAAAGAAACATTAAAGAAATTATTAACCCCTTTGTAGAATCTTCAGACTAGTACAAATCGAAGATAAACTAGAAAATGACCAGCCAGGTACCAGTAAGCACTCAACAGAAGTACAAATAGACAAAATAATTGTATGTCCAGTACAAAAGTGAAAATTATTTTGAATTTTACTAGCTAAGAAGCACACTGTAAAATCACCATAATTATAAATAATAACATATAATTAGAAAGAGGGCAGCATATTTTTGGTGACTCTGGCAGAGCATATTGTCATTAAATCCCAAATTAAGCCAATATACCTAAGACAATACTTTCTGTGCTAATACTAAATGTTTGCAATTTGGTTAATTGATAGAATTATAGAATTAAATGAATTCAACTACAAAGAAAATCAAGTTAATGAAGCAGCGGGCTTTTTTCATTGACAGAGAATAGGGTATTTTGTTGAACAAGACACAAGCAAGTTATGCACAATAAAGAATCATTTTGATAGTTTTTGAATGATAAATTGATATGATAAATTTAATTTATGTGACTAAATACAAAATTAACAGAATAAATGTCAATAACCTAAAAGAAATAGTAAGGATTTTCTGAAGATTCTGAATTATAATGGGTGAAAAATATAGAAGCAGATATATGAGTACTGGTGGAAAACAGTTGCTGAATAGTCAAATATGTACCGAAAAGAAAAGAAAAGGAGAGGAGAGGAGAGGATAGATGACAGAAGAAAGGAAGGGAGAAAGGAACGGAAAGGAAGGGAAGGGAAATGCTGGTAATAAATACACATACTCAAGAAAAACTAATTGCATAATTCAAAATAAAAGTTTCAATTGACACTCTGTATTCATTAACTTTCAGGAAGTAGGTAACATGTTTCATCATGGGTCCTCTGCCATTATGTTTGATCATTATATTGATAAGAATTCTTAAGCCTTTTACAATTGTTTGTACAATCGTTATTATTATATAAATTCTTTTCCCAGTTCTGCACACTTCCCTCTGCATCACTTCATGCAAGTCTTCCCAGGTTTCTCTGAAACCATCCCCTTCCTCATTTCTTATAGCACAATGTTATTCCATTAAATTCATATACTGCCATTTGTTCATACATTCCCTAACTAATGGGCACTCCTTCAGTTTCCAGTTCTTGGCAGCCAATGGGGATCTTTATGGTGAATATTCAGACTGTTAATCACAAGCACAATTGCTAAGGACAGAGATAGCAAACACTGACTATAGAAAGCAAAGAAATAGAATTACCTATATAGCATGTAAAAAGTTTTTGCTAACATTACCATAAATCATTCCTTTGTTTTCAATTTGGCAAAAGTGATTCCTATTACTTCCAAATAAGAAGATTGTTGTAAGGAAACTGCTTTACAAACTACAGAACATTAAATAAATGTGAACTATTATTAGTTATGAAAATAACACTTGATTTAATTAATATTAATAATAACTAATGATATTACTTTTAATTAATATTTAATATTAATAACATTTAATTAATATTACAGTCTAAAGAAGTTCATAAAATAATTGTTAGGTTAATTATAAAATCTATGAATATAACCAGGAATGGGAGAGTCAGAAAAGAATAATGCATAGAGGGCTGACCATGGAGTCCAGAGGACCCAGGTAGAAGATCTGTACCTGAGGAATACCAGCTGTGAGACCTTGATGAAGGGGTTGAATTTGAGACTTTGGTCCTCTGCAGATTTGTATGAAAATACAAATTATTTTTATGTACTCCAAAAATCCTTCATGATATATTTGTATAGGAAAAATGATTAACTCAATGATTTTTATGTTGAACCTCTGTATATTTCCATTAATAACAATATAAATTACAGTATATTTTTCTCATAATGAAGATATATCAGTAAGTCAGTTTGTCCTACACGTTTCAATTTCCTTCGTTGACTTAATTCAACTTTCTGAAGTTTCCTATAGATAAAAAAGCAAAAACTGAACAAAGTACAAAAAATGCCTGTTGTAGGTAAATAAAGTAGAATGGGCAAAGAATCAAGAAGATCTGAGATCTATTTCTATCTCTACCACTTCTTAGTTCCATGGTCTTGGGTAAATGGGCTAAATAGTTTTTATATATTAATTTAAGGTTTGCAAAGAACTTTACAAATAAAATCTCTGCAACATATTATCTTTACAACCATACAAATTTTTATTATGTTCCCATTTTATAGATGAGAAAACTGAGGAAGGCAAAATTTAAAATACCTGCCCGGGGTCATTTAACTAGTTAGTATGGGAGTCAGTATTTAAACTCAGATTTTCATGACTCTAGAACAAGCCCTCTATCTATGCCACCATGTAGCTTACTCTAAGTTAAGTGTTCTGAACCTCTGTTTCTTCCTCTGACTAAAAAGGAGGGTTGAATTTAATGGTCTCTAATTTTCTCCTAGCTGTGATAGTCTCTAACATATGTGATGCCTAATTTTGTTCCCTAATTTGAATAAGGCAATATGCGCTTGGGAGGTCCAAATAAGGCAAGATGAGCACATTGTAATCCACTCTATTTATATTCAGGAAAAAGTTCCATTTGGAACTATCTAGGAAATTTGACATCTTGTAACCAATCAATTAATAAACATTTATTAAGTTTTCCTACTGCATGCCTCACACTGTACTAAGCTCTGAAGATATAAAAAAGAGATAAAAGGCAGCCCTTAATTTCAAGAAACTTACATAGGGGGAGGGGGGAATGTGCAAATATATAGAAGCAGTGTGCACACAGGATAAATAGAAATTAGTTAACAGAGGAAAGGCACTGTAATTAGAGGTGTAAGGAAAAGCTTCCAATAAAATAAGGGATTTAGTTAGGACTTAAAGGAAGTTAAAAAGTTCAGTAGGCAAAGTGGAGGAGGGAAACCATTCCAGGCATGGGGGACATCCAAAGGAAACCCCAAGACCCAGAAATGGAGTATTGGCTGTGGAACAAGTAGGAGGCCAGTATCACTGTATCTGAGTACATGGTGGGGAATAAGGTATAAGACTGGAAAGTTAGGAGGAGGCTAAGTGCTGAAGGCCTTTGAATGCCAAAGAGAAGATTTTATATTGATCCTGGAGAAATAGAGAGCCATTGGAATTTATTGAGAAGAGGAGGTAACATGGTCAGATTTGTGCTTTATGAAAATCATTTTAGTGGTTGGATATAAAAATAGATAAGAGTGGGCAAAGACTTGAGGAAGACAGAAGCACGAGAAAGTCCAGAAGTCCAGGCATGAGCCAATGATGGCCTACAATAAATCAGTGCTTCTTCAACTGTGAGTCAAGACCCCATGGGCTCATGTAACTGCATGCAGGGGCTGCAAAAAATTTGGCAATAGATGTTTTTGTATGTGTAATGACCAAAAATTGATTCAAAATCAAATGCATAATGAATCTGAGGTGTTTCTGGCAACACTTGCCCAAGTTGCATCTCACTACTTTACTGAAGTCTTGGTTCTGAACACACAACATGTGCATTTGCTCTGTGTTTGCCTTCACACCATACAACACCAATAAGCACTGCCAGGAACACCTCAGTTCACATTCAAGACTATTGTATATTATGAATTATAGTGATTTTACTGTACATATGAAATCATTAAATGAATTCTGGGTTGGGATTAGGACAGAATTTCCAACAATTTCTGAAATGGCTCTAAACATACTTCTACCATTTTGTATTATGTACTTACGTGAAGCAGCATTCTCAACAGTGATGGTTATAAAATCAAAATATCTATCAACTCTGAAAGGCTTTTAAGATGCTCTATATCCTGCAGTTTCAAATGTTCCTTCATGATTTAATTCTTTATATAAAAATAAGCAAGCATATCCATCACATTAGTATGCAAATTTGCTTTTGTCTTTAATAAAAACTAACATTATATGTATACAAAAGAATTGTTTTAAAATAAAGGTCTTTGTGATTTATTATTAGCAAATGTTTAATATGTGTACCTATTTTATAACTAAATATCTGGGGTCATGTAAAAATTCCCCAGCTGAAAAGAGGTTATGAGTGGATAAAGCTTAAGAAGTCCTGCACTACAGGGGTGGCAGTGTCAGAAATATGATCAAGAGGGGGCTGCTAGGTGGCGCAGTGAGTAGAGCGTCGGCCCTGGAGTCAGGAGTACCTGAGTTCGGATCCAGCCTCAGACACTTAACGCACACACAAACAAAAAAAACCTAGCCGTGTGACCTTGGGCAAGTTACTTAAACCCAATTGCCCTCCAAAAAGCAAAAAAAAAAAAAAAAAAAAAGAAAGAAAAGAAAAGAAAAGAGAAAGAAAGAAATATGATAAAGAGGGCCAGGGATTCAAGACAGGAAAGTATAGAGTAGAATTAGTTCACCAAGAGATTACAACAGGGAAAAGAGGTGGAGAGTGGTTAATATAAGGGAGATATCCTGGAAGAGAATTAAGGGGTCAAGGGATTAGAGGTAACAGTATGGATGAGGAGTACAATTTTGTAAGGGAAGACACAGGTAGATATAAAATGTCAAAAGATTATGGTTATGAGGGGATTTCAGAAATCTGGAACATAGAAGTGTTTTTATGGGTGTTTTAAAAATCAAGGCTATGACCATCATTGTGTGTGTGGCTAAGGGGAGATAAATGAGAAGGTCATAGAAAATGAGTAGGTTGAATAACTAAGTAGTTGTTGTGTTTCAGGGAGAGTTAATATGCATATTGAAGTCCCCTAATATGAGAATCAGAGTTAAGGGGAGTAAAATTGTTAGGCAGGTATCAAATTCATTAAGAATGGATGTGAGTGATTTAGAGGTATATAGATAATAACTATCATGATTTTAATTGGGTAGTAGATATGATTAGCATGAACCTCAAAGGAAGAGGAGCTACTGAGTGACAGAGGTAGAGGGAAAACTTGGAACTGGCAATGGAGAGCAAGGAATATTCCAACTCTCTCATCTTAATCAGTGAGCCAAGGGAAATGAGTGAAGATGGAGCCAGTACTTGAAACGTGGTCAGTAAGGCTGTGTCATCTGGAGGAAAGAAAGGTTTCATTAATAGCTAGTAGATGGAAGGAGTAGGAGAGGAAAAGATTCAAGACCTGGAGAAGTATATTACTTATGAAACAAGCATTCCAGAGGACAAATTGGAAGGGCTGGTTGGTAGAAACTTTGAAGTGAAAGGGTTGAGGGATAGGGATGGTGTATCAAATGGGGTACGATTGGGAAATAGGCTTTAGATGATTATCTACAGGAGCTTGGGCAGCTAGGTGGTGTAGTGGATATGGTGCTGGACCTACAGTCAGAAAGACCTGAGTCAAATCTGGCTTCAGATATTTACTAGCTCTGTAACCTTTAAACCTGTTTGCTTACATTTCTTCATCTGTAAAATGAGCTGGAGAAGAAAATGGCAAACCACTTCCAGTATCTTTGCCAAGAAAACTCCAAATGGGGTCATGAAGAGTTGTACATGACTGAAACAACTTCAACAAGAATGTGAAGGGTTTGACCAAATGAGAGAATTTTCATCATTGATGGGGCGGGGGGTTAGATGGCACAGTCAGTAGAATGCTGGCCCCAGAGTCAGGAGGACCTGAGTTCAGATCTGGCCTCAGACACTTAACACACACACACACACACACACACACACACACACACACACACAAAACAAACAAAAAAAAACAAACCTTACCTGTGTGACCTTGGGCAAGTTACTTAACCCCAATTGCCCTCCAAAAAGCAAAAAAATAAAAAAATAAATTTCATTATTGAGTGGAGGGCATCACCCTTTCCCCTATTAATACTCAGATATTCAGATGGTAGGTCTTAATTCACAAGTTTTCTTTCCCCCTGCCTAGAAATTAAGCAGGAAAAAGGCACAGATGGAGACTGAAGTTGAAAATACCCACCAACTGAAAGAAGTACTATTCCCATCTTTCCTCTTCCACTTCTCTCTGAAATACCTAAAGTGTAAGTTGCTCATTTTTGCATCAGAAGGACTGGGAGGCTCTCAACTTTCCAGTTGAGAAATGGGGCTAGCTATCAGGAGGTGGAGATTAATTTGTGCTGGCACTGATGAAAGTCATTGCTTCAGGGAAGTTGAAAGACTTTCAGTCTGGTCCTTGAAGCCTTTCCTTAGGGAACACACTACACCATCAGGAGAAGGAAAGGTTTGAGGCACTAGGACAGTTCAACATCTCACCTGAGGAAGATGGCTATGAGGCAACAGCAGGATTTGGTAGATCCCCTGCACAGGGGAAGTCTTTTCAGACAGATGGAAAAATGCCTGACCTGGCCCCTACCAGTTTTATCTCAGGAGACACACTGAGGCTGTGCCCACCAGGAGATGGAAGACACAAAGTGATCTTATGGTCTCTTGGTACCTTGTCTATGCACAGTTTGAGGCAGGAGATGACATTTCAGTATTTTTCTTTGGTTCATTTGCTACAAAGTGCCTGTCAACTCTAATTAGATCCTTAATGACATTTATCCTGATGGTGCTGTCATGGGGACTTTCTGATGATTGGACTTTCAGTGCCCTGCACTTCTTACTTGAATAAGAACATTAAGATGTTTCATTCCTGGCATTCTTCAAAACAACCTTAAATAACAAGTGATGTACTAACTGGTTGTGGATGGAGATAGGCTAAGTGATTTGCATTTGAATGGATTTGTTTTCAGGTTTGACCTCTAAGATCTATTTTAAATTAATTTCCCCTTTCATAGCCTTCCCGTTTATCTGCAGACACTGTTGTAAGAAAAAATAAAATAAAATAAAATAAACGCACATCTCTCCTGTGAAGCAAAAGGCAATTTCTTGAATTGCTTGAAGTCTTGTTGAACTATTCTACATCAATCACAGGACTGAAGGAGGTGCCAAGTATTTCTAGCTCCTTGACAAAATAATCTGCCCTTGTCAGAATCCTCAGAATGAAGATCATATGAGAAGAGTTTGCAAAGGCCACTGAGAACAACCCCAAAAACATTTTCAGGCAGGCAGATTATTTATAGAAGGAGTGCTTATAAAGGCTGTGCTGACACTTTGTTCCAATGGCTAAGAATTGACTCTTAGGAGAAGTCCATCTAAGAACTGACTTCCTTAGGCAGAAAATTCATTTTTACTGAAAGCTAATGCAAACAAATATAGTGTCAACTCAATAGTTTCCAGGAGCTGACTGTAGAGACAAGGTAAACACATGAAAAGTTTCACATCATCACTGAATTCTTATATTATATATGATATATATATTATATATATCATATATAATATATATATATATCAATACTACTAATCTTGCATCTCTGATTGCTTTTCAGACATTCTACTGGATGGCTAGTAGACATCTTAAACTCACCACATACACACACATACACACAAAAGAGGAGAAAAATAAACCAAAAACTCATTATCTTTCCCCCTAAACCCACCCTCTTCCTCCTACCTTCCTTATTATTGTGGAGGGCAATACCATCTTCCCAATCCCTCAGACTGAGTTTCATATTTGTCCCCTCACTATCTCATCCCCACGTGGCTCTGACCCATATTCAATCTTGTTTCCAAGACATGTCAATTTTACCTTTGCAACATCTCTCAAAGAGTCCCCCTTCTCTCCTCTAAGGCAGCTCTCACACTAATGCATGTTTTTATCAATACAAGAGCTTACTGGTAGGTCTGTCTGCCTCAAGTCTCTTTCTACCCCAAACCATCTTCCAGTCAGGCACCAAATAAATGGTTTTCCTAAGGCACAGGTCCATTTACTTCACACACACACACACACACACACACACACACACACACACACACACGCCTACATACAAAGTCCATTTTAATAAATTCCAGTGCCTTCTTAGCTAGGTCCTCCAGGATCAAATATAAAGTCCCCTGTTTAGCATTTAAAGCTTTTTTTATAACCTAGCCCCCTTCTACCTTTCTAGTATTCTTACACCTTACTCGCTCTCAGGTGCACATTGATCGACTAATACTGACCTCCAAGCTGTTCCATTAACAATATAATCCATCTCTCAACTCTCAGCATCTTTTCTAGCTGTCTTTCATATCTAGAATATTCTCCTGAACTGTAGAGTGTGTTTAGGGAAGATTAATACCTCAAGCGTGGGAGCTACTTTCCACCTTTGGTGTACACCTGATTCACCCAACTCTTACCTGTGGCTCTAAGAAGCTGTAGCATGTGCAGTGGTCACACACAGCAAACCTTTTAGTAGATAGGCTAAACCAGGCTGAGGGTAACTGAAAGGTCTCAAATTCTTTTGGTGAGTTGGGGGGGAGGGTCTACTCCAAGCATGTGAAGACTTCCCCAAGCAGAATGGGCAGAAAAGAACAATTTGTTCCAACAGCCATGAGGGTGGCTGAAGCAGGCACTGTGGAGCACTTAGAGCTTAGTCAGACAAAGAAGATGCCAAGGTCATCCACTGTGTCTGGAGCCATCACCAGTCATCTTGACTTTTGTCTTGCCACTGGACTTCAATGACTCTAGAGGTCAGAGAGGCCAACAATTTTGCAGAATTCTGCCTCGCTTAAATCCAAGTTATACTCAAATCAAAGGATATCAAGTGACAAAGCAGCAGGCATGGATACACTGGGAGCTGTAGTTATAATCCTGCATGCAGGTGGCTCAGGCCATAGGGTCATCTTCTCATTGGACTGAAGTAACAGTGAGATTCAGCAACCCCCTGGGTGTCTGAGCAGCCTTTTTGAAGGACTGTACTGCTCACTTCCCGGGATAAGGAAGGAGCTAGAAAAGGTAACCTAAAATTGTCTGCTTCATCTAACCCTGGCATGCCTGTGATCAAAACACACACACAAATACACACACAAACACACACACATACACAAAAATGTACAAAATCTTTTGCAAAGATGATTACATTCATAATTACATTCATGTACGTGGAATATACACATGCTTATGGATGAGACAAAATCCAGTAGACCTGAAAGATGAATAGCTCTTGCTACAAGAGAACTCATTAGGTATTGCATCCAAATAATAGCCCTGAGTAAAAGAAGGCAGGTAAATGAGGGCCAGCTACCAAAGTCAGAGCTAGATATACTTTTTTGGTAAAGGGAAGTACCATGAAGCTTGTGTATGTTTTACAGTAAAAACTATTCTAGCCAAGAAGCTTATATGTTTCCTAAAAAGAGTAAATGACAGATTGGTGACAATGTGATTACCACTTGCAGAAAAGCACTACATCACCATGATCAAGGCATATGCTCCCACCCTGACAAACCCTGATGAGGTCAAAGAAATATTTTCTAAAGACCTAGAGACTGGCATGATCAATGTACTGAAAGAGGACAAGCTTATAATTCTAGGTGACTTTAATGAAAGAGTAGGCACCCTTTACCAGACATGTCAGGGAGTCCTTGAGAGGAATGAAGTCAGAAAAAGGAACAGCAATGGTCACTTAGTACTTAATATCTGTGCATCTCATGACCTTCTCATCACCAACACTGCCTTCCATTTAACTAAATGCAATAATGGATTCACCCTCATAGCAAACACTGACATTTAATAGACTATGTCATTGTAAGGCAAAGAAACAGACAGGATGAGAGTGACTATGGTGATGTATGATGTGGACTGCTGGATAGATCATAGACATATCCTCTTTTGAAGCTAAATGTCTGCATTCAGCAAAAAAACAGCAGCCCCAAGGCAAGATGACTACCAGAAGACAATCAACAGATTAGAGCTTTTCTCCAAGCATGAACAGTTTGTTGCTAGCTTGGAGGGAAAGTTGAGCCAGCACACAGTTGACAATAGAGGAGCAGAAAAGCAGTAGGCACCTTTCTGACATGTGGTTATAGCACCACATTTACACTTCTTGGCCAGAAGACTCAAAAACATCAAGAATGGCTTGATGAGGGGGGTGGAGACAAGATGGCGCAGTAGAAACAGCTCATCCAAGCCACTCTGCCCCCAGACTACTTCCAAACTATGTAAAAGGGGATTCTGAACAACTTCTGGAGCCCCAGCACCCACAGAACAACACAGAGAAGCTAACCTCCCACTAAGGACAGCCCAGCAGCCCTGCAGGAAGGAGCAGTGCAGTGCCAGCAGCACAGTGTGCAGTGCACAGAGAGCCACGCACAGGTCCACCTGAGTCATGGTTTTAGCCCCAGGACAGCAGGGCCAGGGGCCAGCTGGAGGGACCCCAGAACAGCAGCTGTGGAGATTCCAGATTTGTCAACACAGACATGCCTAGGACAAAGTGAGAGGTTAGTGCCCTATGGATTTTGGGACCAGTATTTGGGGAACACGTCGGCTTCCTCCCCTGGGGGCTAGAAGCTGCTGAAGAGACATGCCATTTTGTAGTTTTCAGAGGCAGCTCCTGTTCCTGGCCTGCAAACTCTAGGGAGATCCAGCGATCAGTCTTGGGGGTAATTGATCTTGCGTTAACCTCGCTGGATCTGGATTGTGATCTGGGGTGGAGGTCGTGGGTGGGTTTCCTGCTTGCCAGAAATGGAAGTTGCCCCCCAAACACATGTTTGGGATGAAAGTTCCCATCTGGCGCCAGGCCATACTGTGGCAACAAGCCCAAAAGTCAAGTAATTAAGTGGCAACATGCCAAGGCAAAGGAAACAAATTAAACAGAAAAATGCAACCCTAGACTCCTACTTTGGGGGAAAAGAGGGTCGAAGCATAGGGGAAGAAGACTGTGAGGTCAGAAGTCCTGCTCCAAAAGCCCCAGGGGAACACATGAGTGGGTTATAGGCCATAGAGGACCTTAAGAAGGACTTTAAAAATCAAATAAGAGAAATGGAGGAAAAATTGGGAAGAGAAATGAGAAGGATGCAGGAAAAGTATGAAATGAGGGTCAACAGCTTGACTGAGGAAAACAACACCTTAAAAAATAGACTGACTCAAATGGCAAAGGAGGCCCAAAAGGGCAATGAGGAGAAGAATGCCTTAAAAAGTCGAATTTGCCAGATGGAAAAAGAATCTCAAAAGTTCGCTGAGGAGATTCATTCCTTCAGAGTTAGACTGGAGCAAATGGAAGCTAATGACTTTATGAGAAATCAAGATGTTGTTAAGCAGATCCAAACAAACGAAAGATTAGAAGGCAATGTGAAATATCTCATGGGAAAAACCACTGACCTGGAAAACAGATACAAGAGGGACAATTTAAAAATTATTGGACTACCCGAAATCCATGATCAAAGAAAGAACCTAGAAATCACCCTTCAAGACATTCTCAAGGAAAACTGCCCTGATGTTTTAGATCCAGAGGGCAAAATAGAGGTTGAAAGAATCCACCAATCACCTCCTGAAAAAGATCCCAAAAAGAAAACTCCCAGAAATATTATAGCCAGATTCCAGAATCCCCAGATCAAGGAGAAAATACTATAGGCAGTCAGGAAGAAACAATTTCAATATTGTGGAAACACAATCAGAATAACATAGGACCTGGCAGTTTCTACACTGAGGGATCAAAGGGCATGGAATATGATATTCCAGAGGGCAAAAGAGCTGGGAATGAGCCCAAGGGTCACCTACCCAGCAAAACTGAGTATTTTGTTTCAGGGGAAAATATGATCATTCAGTGGAATAGAGGACTTTCAAGCATTCTTGAGGAAAAAACCAGAATTGAATAGAAAATTTGACATCCAGACACAAGAAGCAAGAGATGCCTGAGAAGGTAGTCAGGGAAAAGAAATCAAAAGAAACTTATCAAAGTTGAACTATTTACATTCCTATATGGAAAAACAATAACTATGAATGATAAAATCTTTCTCACTATGAAAATAATGGAAGAAGGGTATATGGTCATATGAATACATATGTGAATGTGTGTGTATATGGTTACAGTTATATATGGATAGAGGGCATAGGTTGAATTTGGTGGGAAGGGAGGATACTCAAGGGAAGAAATTATGAGGTGAGAGAGGAAAGTGGCAAGAGGAGATGGGGAGAGACAGGGTAGGGTAAACTATATCATGTAGAAGAAGCAAGGGGAAGTGGTTGCAAGGGAGGGGGAGAATAGGAAGGCAAAAAGGCAAAACCACATTCTCACTGAATTGGGGTCAGGGAGAGAATGACATACATACTAAATGCGATATCTCAACCTACAGCAGAATAGGGGGAAGGGGGATGAGAGGAGGGATGATGGATGTGAGGGCATCCTTGGGGGGAGGGGAGGTTGGAAGTACCCACTACAGGAGAGGGACAGGATCAAGTAGGGAATGGACCAGGTGGGGGTGGGATGAGTGGGAGGGAATTATAAGCAGCCTTGTACAATATATATACTATGGTAATGTTTTGCATAGCTAGACATGTACAACATATACTGAATTACTTATCTTCCCAGAGGGAATGGATGACAAGAGAGGAAGGAAATGGATCTGAAATTCAAGGTCTTAAGATTAAATGCTTCAAATACATATAAATACTATTATTAATACTATTTTTCTTGTAATTGGGAGATAAGATGTGCAGGCATTGGGACACAAAGATTCACCTTCCTCTAATGGAAAAGTCGAAGGGGGTATGGGAGAATGTATGGGAGAGAGCAGATTGGAGGAAGTGATATCTTGTGGGACTGCTATTATGGGAGGGTGGGTAGGGGAAAAACAGGGTGGGGGAAATAATTGTAACTCAAAATCTGGTGGAAATGAATGATGTAAAACAGAAGTTAATAAAGCATTTGTTTAAAAAAAATGGCTTGATGAAAATGATGGGGAAATCCAGAAACCGCTAAATGAGAAATGAGAACTCCACAGGGTTTACCAGCAGGATATTTCATCTGTTTCTAAGAAGGCAGCCTTTAACTTCATCAGAAATAAAGTCCAAGTGAAGTTTAGAGAGATGCAGGATTTTTGGCTTAATGCAAAGCCATGCACAAGCAGCTTTCCAGAGGACTGCTGCTGTGAACATCTTTCAAGGTTTGGATTATAAACACTCTTTTTTAAATAACAAATCAGAGCAAAACATTCACAGAGAATCATGGTACAGCATTTACAATGTTACAACTTAAATGACCACATAGTTTATACCAAAGTGGTCACAATAGTTTTGAACAAGGTACAAATCATTTAGTAATTGAATCATTCAATCATCCTCAAGGAGACTTGCCTCCTTAAGGGTCACAAAATACAATAGTCCAAGTTCTCCACTCATGGGGCACACTAAGTTACAAATCAGTCACTATTCAGTCATCAGGAACTATTCAATCATTAGTCACTACTCAATACCTTCTTAAGGGGTAGTGGAAAATACATAGGCCATCCACCCCTTGGTCACAAGTAAATCACAATCTTCTCAGTCAGTATACAATATCCAAGTGAAGTCTTCTTTCAGCTTTACTAGAGACTGGCTCTCAGTTTCCATGGTTCCTCCTCCATGGTCCCAGCTCCAACTGTCACCTGGATTCACAGGCAGGCAGCTCCCAGTTTCTTGTCCAGCTCTTTGTCCAGTTCCTCATCCAGTTTCCATTTCAAACTGAAGTTCACAGTGTCCAGTCCACCTCAAGTCCTTCACAGTTCCTGTTCCTGGGAAGACAAAGCTTAACAGAGCCACAATAATATTCATACATGGGGCAGCTAGGTGGCGCAGTGAGTAGACTGCCGGCCCTGGAGTCAGAAGGACCTGAGTTTGGATCCAGCCTCAGACACTTAATGCACACACAAACAAAAATCTAGCCATGTGACCTTGGGCAAGTTACTCAACCCCAATTGCCCTCCAAAAAGCAAAATAATAATAATAATAATAATATTCATACATATTGCTGGCACCATCATCAATTCCCTCTCTGCCTGTGAAATCAACTGAGACCCACCAACAAGGTCTGAGAACTCAATACAAATCATCAACATAGAAATCAACACTAACCCACAAACAAGGTCCAAATCATCACAAAATCAAGGTCCAAATCATCAGTAAAGTACCAGGACCTCCAAAACCCTCCTCTAGGACTTCTATACACATTCCACCAGGAAATCTTCTTTCAGGGCTTCCAGTAAGTTCCCAGGGCTTCTGTTCAAAGTATCACAAACAAACATCAACACAGACAGAGCAGACAAACAGAGTGCTGGGATACCACAAGTTTTCTCCTTGACTCTGCCATCATAAGATTATTTTTCTCAGTTCTCGTGGAGTCCTAGGGTTCACAAGTTGTGGAGTTCACACGTTCTGTTTCTTAACACTGAAACAAAGTGTTAATTCAATAGGTGAAACAAGGTGTCAACTACTTCTGTGCTTGCCATTATACTTAGTAAAAAAGCAGATGAAATTCAGTTTTATGCTGAGTAACAATCTAAAGAACCTTTATGATGCCCTGAAGGCTATTTATGGGCCAAAGACCTATGGTGTATATCAACTACTTAGTGTTAATGAAACCACATTGATTAGTGATAAAGATGCCATCCTGGAGAGATGGGCTGAATGCTTCCATGGTGTTCTCAACATATTGTCATCAACTAATGTTGAAGTCACTGATAAAGGCTTCATTTCTAAAATATATAGAGAACTGAGTCAAATCTATAAAAATACAAGTCATTCCCTAATTGATAAATGCTCAAAGAATATAAGGCAGTCTTCAGATGAAGAAATTAAAGCTATTTATTGTCATATGAATAAGTGCTCTAAATCACTATTATTTAGAGAAATGCAAATTAAAACAACTCTGAGGTACCACATCTCACCTATAGGATGGGTTAATGTGACAAAACAGGAAAATTATAAATGTTGGAGAAGATGTGGGAAAATTGGAACACTACTGTACTGTTGGTGGAATTTTGAAACTGATTCAACCATTCTGGAGAGTAATTTGGAAC
Organism: Gymnobelideus leadbeateri; assembly: GCA_011680675.1. Lineage (NCBI taxonomy): Eukaryota > Metazoa > Chordata > Mammalia > Diprotodontia > Petauridae > Gymnobelideus > Gymnobelideus leadbeateri. Next base: position 182,375 of record WOXC01008727.1, on the reverse strand, counting down.
TATGCCCAAAAGGCTATAAAACTGCATACCCTTTGATCTAGCACTACTACTACCCAGGTCTGTAACCAAAAGAGATCATAAAAAGAGAAAAGTACCCACATGTACAAAAATTTTTAAAGCAGATATTTTTGTGGTTGCCAAGAACTGGAAATTGAGGGGGATGGCTGAAAAGTTGTGGTACACTGAATGTAATGAGATACTATTGTTCCATAAGAAATGATGAGCAGGTGGACTTCAGAAAAACCTGGAAACACTTACATGGACTGATGCTAAGTGAAGTGAGCAGAGCCAGGAGAATACTGTACATAGTAACAGCAACACTATGCAAGAACACAGTTTGTTAGACTTAGTTTTTCTGAATAAAGCAAAGATCTAAGACAACTCCAAAAGACTCATGATGAAAAATGCTATATACATCCAGAAAAAGAACTATGTAGAGTAAAGTATACTGTGTTATCTTTTTTTTTTTGCTTTTTTATTTCTCATTTGTTCTGATTTTTTCTTTCACAACATGACTAATATGGTAATATGTTTAATATGCTTATACATCTATAGCCTATATCAGATTTCATGCTATCTTGAGGGAGGGGTGCAGAGGAAGTGAGAGAAAAATTTGAAACTCAAAATATTCTAAAAGCAAATGCTGAAAACTAAAAATAAATAAATATAATTTAAGAGGGCAGCTAGGTGGCTCAGTGAGTAGAGTGTAGGCCCTGGAGTCAGAACAACCTGAGTTTGGATCTGGCCTCAGACACTTAACACACACACAAACAAAAATCTAGCCATGTGACCTTGGGCAAGTTACTTAACCCCAATTGCCCTCAAAAAAAAAAAAAAAAGAAATTAAGAAACTATCTAACATGCAAATTGCAAGTCTTCTAATAACATCTGGGGCAGCTAAGTGGTGCAGTGAGTAAAGCGTCAGTCCCTGGAGTCAGAAGGACCTGAGTTCAGATCCAACCTCAGACACTTAATGCACACACAAACAAACAAAAAAAAAAAACCTAACTGTGTGACCTTGGGCAAGTTACTTAACCCCAATTGCCCTCCAAAAAGCAAAAAAAAAAATTTTTAAGAAGAAAAAAATTTTGGCTTTCAAATACAAGATACAAGAGAAGCATAAAAAGGTAAACAGGAAAGAAAAATCATAAGGGATTTAATCATTTTAAACTGTTTACATTCCCACATGGGAGGATGATATTTATACATCATAAGACCTTTCTCATTATTAAGGTAATTAGGAATATATATAGACAGAGGGCACAGGTGTGAGTTGAATATGAAGGGATGATATCTAAAAATAATATTAAAGAGAGAGGAATGTATTGGGAGAAAGAGAAAAATGGGAGATAAAATAAGGTAAATTATCTCACATAAAAGGGGTGAGAAAAAGCTTTTACACCGGAGGGGCAAAGAGGGGAGATAAAGAGTGAATGAACCTTACTCTCATTCAGAATTGACTCAAAGAGGGAATAATATGTACTTTTGGTTGGGTGTGGAAATCTATCTTGCCCTACAGCAAAGTAGGAATAAAAGGGAATAAAAGAAGGAGAGAGTTGATAGAAGAGAGGGCAAATTGGGGAAGGGCTAGTCAGAATAAAAAAAAAAAAAACTTTTGAGGAGGCACAGGGTGAAAGGAAAGAGAGAATGGAATAAATCAGGGGAAATAGTCTGGAGGGAAATACAGTTAGCGAAAGTAACTATGAATTTGAAGCAAGTTTCCCCAATAAAGGCCTCATTTCTCAAACATATAGAGAACTGAGTCAAATTTCTAAAAAAAAAAATAAAATAAAATAAGAGCCATTTCCCAACTGATGAATGATCAAAAAGTACAATCAGTTTTCAGATCAAAAGGCACCTATAGCCATATAAAAAATAATTTGACTCACTATTTATTAGAGAAATGCAAATTAAAACAATTCTCCTACCTATTAGATTGGCTAATAGGACAGAAAAAGGTAAATGACAAATTTTGGAGCAGATGTGGGAATTTTTTTTTTTTTTTTTGCTTTTTGGAGGGCAATTGGGGTTAAGTAACTTGCCCAAGGTCACACAGTTAGGTTTTTTTTTTGTTTGTTTGTGTGTGCATTAAGTGTCTGAGGTTGGATCTGAACTCAGGTCCTTCTGACTCCAGGGACTGACGCTTTACTCACTGCACCACTTAGCTGCCCCAGATGTTATTAGAAGACTTGCAATTTGCATGTTAGATAGTTTCTTAATTTCTTTTTTTTTTTTTTGAGGGCAATTGGGGTTAAGTAACTTGCCCAAGGTCACATGGCTAGATTTTTGTTTGTGTGTGTGTTAAGTGTCTGAGGCCAGATCCACGAGGTTCTACTCACTGTGCCACCTAGCTGCCCCATGGGAAAAAAATTTAATGCACTGTTGGTCGAATTCTGAACAGATTCAATCATTCTGTAGAGCAATTTGGAATTATGCCCCAGTTCACTAGCACCTGATTCCAACTAGGTCCTAGATAATGCCACTCACTCCACTCCTTCAATCCCACTCCAGCCATAGTTCTCACTTCTAGTAACTGCTAGATCGACTACCATTTTCATAGGCCTGGGCTCTCATAGCTAAGCTTGGACTAAGAAAACATGAGTTAGCATGTGCCCCCAAGGAAACTTCTCTAAACCTCAGTCCCCTCACTTATATAAGCTTGGTAATAAAAGCAGCTATCTTATGTGGATTTTGTTAGGATTAAATGAAAGAATTTATGTGGATTTTTTGTTGTTTTTTTGTAAACTCTACAATGCTATATAATTTTAGAGCTATCATAATTATATTTACATCCTAAGAACAAATTAGGGTGCTGGTTTTGTTTGTTCTGGTTTGGTATTTTTTATATATGTGTGTTTTGAGAGGATGCTCCACTGCTGATAAATATTAAGCCTAGAATACACAAAAATTGGCCTTTTTTCACTTGAATTGCTCTCTAATCATACCTCTACATCCTTTATTTGTTAATTTTTTAAACATGTATAACCTTTTCCATGAATTTATTCATGGATAGATTTATCCAGTTGTTATAATTTGACATCTTTAGGGATCCTGATTTTGTCATCCAATGTGTCAACAATCCTTCCCAGCATTATGTCAGCAGTAAATCGATATGAATGCCATCCATGTCTCAATCTAAGCTGTTGATAAAAATGTTAAAGAGTTCAGAGTCAAGTACAGAATCCTGCAGGATTAGAGATCTCCTCCTAGGTGGATATTGATCCATTAATTGCTATTCATTGGGTTCATCATTCCACCAGCTTAAAATCTATTAAATTATATAATCATCCAGTTCATATTTCTTCATCTTCATTTTTTTCATAATGTGAGAGATCATGAAATATCTTACTGAAATTTCTATAACCTATATTAGAAATAGGATAGACATCTATCTTCATTTATTTGCAATGTTTTCTTCTTTTAAGACAAGGAAATGAAGTTAATCTGATATGATTTGTTCTTTATGAACCCATGCTGGATACTATTCTCTTCATAATATTTTGATGAATCTGTGGTCTCATAAATGTAGCAACTCTCTACAATAATTTAGCTTTGACTCATTCATGCACTTTCAATGCATGATTTTTTTTCACACTTACTCCTGAAAATTCTACATGGGGAGATTAATTATATTTCCAAGAATGCTGTAAGTAAACCAAATCAGCCATGCTTATAGCTTGAAGCTTATGCCACTCCCATGGATTTGAAAAGTAGAGCAGTATTTGCCTACATCCTATTCCACTCATCATAATTTTTCAAAAAATCAATACCAACAACTCAAAATATCACTTAGTGAGCATGGTCAATTATTTGGGTTTTACTTAATCTTGTCCTGTTGATTTTACTTTATTGAAGAAAAGTAGTTTTTTTTTTCCATCTTTGTATTAAATTTAAATTCCCCTTTAAATATGTTTGTTCTGCTTTAAATCACTATTGATTAGAGAGAAATGCAAATCAAAACAACTCTGATGTACCACATCTTTCCAGTTAGATTGGCTAAGATGACAAAACAGGAAAATGACAAATGCTGGAGACAATGTGGGCAAATTGGAACGCTAATGCATTGCTGGTGGAGTTGTGAACTTATCCAACCATTCTGGAGAGCAATCTGGAATTATGCCCAAAGGGCTATAAATAATTTCATACCCTTTGACCCAGCAATACCACTACTAGAGTTATATCCCAAAGTGATCATAGAAGTGGGAGGAAGACCCATATGTACAAAAATATTTATAGCAGCCCTTTTTGTGGTGGCAAAGAATTGGAAATTAAAGGGGTGCCCATCAGTTGGGGAATGGCTAAGCAAGTTGTGGTATATGCATGTAATGGAATACTATTGTGCTATAAGAAATGAGGAGGAGATGGTTTTCATATTTACCTGGAGAGGTTTATACAAACTAATGCTGAGTGAGAAGAGTAGAATCAGGAGAAATTTGTATACAATCACAGACACAATATCTGTGTGATGACCAACTATGACAGACTGGACTCTTCTCAGCAATGCAGTGATATAAGCCAATCCTGAAAGACTCATGATGGAGAGAGATGCCTATATCCAGAGAAATAACTAGAAAGAACTAAGCTTGAATCCTGATGGAAGCAAGCTAATTGATCTTTTTCTTTTCATTGTTTGGTTTTATTTCTTCTTTACCATTTTTCATCTCATCTAGTACAATATGCCTTTATAATTTGACTAATGTCTAATGTGAAAGTATTTGCAGATCCTATACTGGACTATATGCCATCATAGGGGGGTAGGGAGAGGGAGGGAAGGGAAATTTGAAACTCAAGGAACTATGGAATTGAATCTTGTAAACTAAAAATAAACAAAAAATAAATAAATATGTTTGTTCTATTTTTAGGCTAAAGATCACTGCTTTTGACATAGAAAGCAGAAGCAAAAGAGCAGAGCATTTTTGCCCTTTATTCATCACTCATTATATCATTCTATGTAACTTGAAGAGTTGTCCTAGATTTCTCTGATATTTCTCTTGCCAACAACATAAATTTGAGAAAAAAATTTATATTATCTTTTGCATTCATTCGCAGTTTCACCTTCTTCTTGATCTTAATAGTCTGGATGTTTCTCTTACATAGTTATCTACTATTGATTCCATCCTCTTCATGAATGCTTGAAAGTCCTCTATTTCATTAAATGACAATATTTTCCCTGTAGCATTATACTCAGTTTTGCTGGGTAGATGATTCTTGGTTTTAGTCATAGCTTCTTTGACCTCTGGAATATCATATTCCAAGCCCTTTGATCCCTTAATGTAGAAGCTGTTGGATCTTGTGTTATCTTGATTGTGTTTCCACAATACTCAAATTGTTCCTAACTGCTTGCAGTATTTTCTCCTTGACCTGGGAACTCTGGAATTTGGCTTTGGGATCTTTTCAAGAGGTGATTGGTAAATTTTTTCAACTCCTATTTTGCCTTCTGGTTCTAGAATATCAGGGCAATTTTTCTTGATAATTTCTTGAAAGATGGTGTCTAGACTCTTTTTTTGATCATGGTTTTCAGGTAGACCAATAATTTGTAAATGATCTCTCTTGGATCATGGCTTTCAGGTAGTCTAATCATTTTTAAATAATCTCTCCTGGATTGATTTTCCAGGTCAGTGGTTTTTCCAATGAGATATTTCACATTGCCTTCTATTTTTTCATTTGTTTGCATCTGTTTTATGGTATCTTGATTTCTATAAAGTCATTAGCTTCCAATTGATCCAATATAATTTTGAAGGAGTTATTCTCTTCAGTGACTTTTTGAAATTCCTTTTCCACCTTGCCAATTTGGCTTTTTAAAGCATGCTTCTCCTCATTGGCTTTTTGGGTCTCTTTGACGTTTGAGTTAGTCTATTTTTTAAGTTGTTATTTTCTTCAGTGTATTTTTGGGTCTCCTTTAGCAGGCTGTTGACTTGCTTTTCATGATTTTCTTTCATCATTCTCATTTCTCTTCCCAATTTTTCCTCCACTTTTCTTACTTGATTTTCAAAATACTTCTTGAGCTCCTCCATGGCCTATAACCAGTTCATATTTTCTTGGAGGCTTTTAATGCAGGGATTCTAACTTTGATGTCTTCCTCCCATTCCATACCCTGATACTTTTTTCCAAAAAAAAAAAAAGGATTCTATTGTCTATTTGTGCTTTCTCTGCTTGCTCATATTGGCAGCCAATTACTTGACTTTTGAGCTCTTTGTCACAGTAGAACTCTGCTTCCAGAATGGAGAGAGCTATGTTCCAAACTTCTGGGGATTTTGAAGTTTCCAGAGTTATTAGATGGGTGCCCTCTCTACAGCCCCCACACACTCTGGCTCACTGGTAACAAAGCCCAGGACCACAACCCAAGACTGCCATCTGCATCCCAGCATGTCAAAGCAAGAACGTTTAATCTCTGAATGGTTGTTTGGTCCTTCTATCCTCCCCCGGACCAACCAATTTCCACATTGACCTTTTAATTTGTCTTTGGCATTTATTGATTGAGAAGTCTTGAAACCACTACAGCTGCTGGTGATTTACTCTTGTGAAGTCTGCCCTAGCCATTGTGTGGCAGGGCTGCCATGGGACTAAAACCAGGGCTCAGGCAGGACTGTTCTTGGCTCCCAGAGTGCTGTGATGGACCCTTCCTGCCAGCCTGCCAGGCTTCATTCTGTCACTTTGTGGGTTCTGTAGCTGTAAAGTTTGTTTAGCATCATTTTTACATGTATTGGAGGAGGAGGAAGCCAGAGCTGCATGGCAGTCCTGTTTCTATTCCACCATCTTGGCTCCGCCCCACTCTACATCTTCTTTAAGTGTTTAAAAACATTAGTTTTTTTCAACGAGCTCTTGTTATCTTTAAGAGTTCATTCTTGAGAGTTTACCATCAGGAAATATTTAAAAAATAAATGAAGTCTCTGATATTAATGCACTTATATCCTACTAGAAGTATGTCACATGTGTACTAATATATATGATGGATAAAAACCAATATTAATACTCATGTATTAGTCATGATGGGTAAAAACTTGAAATAACTGAGAAATGATGGTTTGAGCTTCTGTGTATATTGATTTTATTAAACAATGTATGTCAATTGCATAAAAAGTCAGAACCAAGACTTTTCAGCTTGACACCAGACCCTGAATACAGGGCGAGATGGATTTTTATGCATTAAAAGAAAAGAATGAACAGGGTACAAAATAGGGTATAAGATTAGATAATCTGCTTTCTAATTGAAGGAAAGATTAGGGCCTTTCCAAATGGGGAGGAAGATGAGAGCATTTGGGTGATTAGGAATGTGGAGAGCTGTATGTGACTCAATTCCAGTGACTAACAAGCAAGTAGAATTCACAGGAAAATACTCAAAATGGAGTTTTACAAGATGGAGTCAGTTTGGTTAACACAATTCTTTTATACTACAATGCAAATTGAAGATGGAGCATCTACTAGCACTGACTACAACTAGTGGCTACAAGAGAAGACTTCTTGGAGAAGGTGGCACCTAAGCTGTGCCTTAAAGGAAATTAAAGATTCTAAGAATAGCAAATATGGAGGGCATTTAAGGTACGTGAGGACTAGTTTGTGTATTCAGCTCAGAGAAAAACAAGTATTCCAGTCGGACCATAACATAGGCCACATGAAGGAGGATATATTTAGGGACCACCATGCATACAAAGAATGATAGATTAAGGAACAGAGGGAAAAGAGAGATACTTGAGCATTGGCAATGCCAAGTCCACAGCGAATGTTTACTCATGGTCTATTCTACCGCTAGATTTGATGTGACCCACATGTTTTAATTAGGAATGACAGGTAACCTCCAACGAAGAGTCTAATCACTTTTAGAGAAGACTTTTGACTGAAGGAAAGGGGAAACTCAGGCACAAGAGAGAGTCTCTCCTTGTGCCCTGGACTGTCTGAGTGATTTGTATTCCCTTGCATTTTGAGTATATGCAATAAATCAAAAAGCAAAATCTATTTTAAAATGGACACAATCTTATTGCTACAGCTCTAAAGGTCAGTTATAGTTAATCTGACTGAAACAATCCTTAAATGCTGGACTAGGGAATTTGTATTTTTTCCTAAAGGGAGGTTACTGAGCAGGAGAAAAAATATGGCCAGTTCACTACCTTGGAAAGATGATTAGAAAACTCTCAGAAAGGACACATCTGACCTTCTAAACCTTAGTTAAAAGTCCCATCCTCTCCTAATATTTCTTAATGCATAAATCATATGCAACATGGTTAGAAACATGGTTGGAATATTTGGGAGAACTTATCAGTCACATGATGCTTATATCCTAAAGTATGCCCATAGTATGACTTAGTTCTTTTCTTTGACATTCATTTCAGGGCCCCCTCTTCAGCAGATGCTGCTGATAAATCTCTCAACCTTCCCATACCCAATGTACCATTTAGAGGCTTGCCACTGAATTTAAGCAGCATTCCCAATACCACTTCTGACTTTCAATTTTTTATAGCAATTCCCCAGCCTAAAATATGTACAAATCTCTACTTGGCCTCAAGTTGCTGCAGAGCGTTTTTTTTTCTTTCTGAGAAGAAGGAAGTTACAAGGATAGAAAATGCTGCTATATGTCACCCAATTTTGAGGCACATTAGGATATCGATATAATTGTTTTACAATGTGCTTTTCCTCTGTGGCAATGTTCCCTCCTGAAGTCCTGGAAAGTATGCCGCAGACAGTTATCGCTGACAGAAATAACTCCAAGTTCTAAGAGAAAAAGATAGAGTAGCAAATGCAAGCTAGAAAATTGTAGCAATTTTTAAGGATAGGCAACCTCAGTCCCTCAGTGAACTATGCCTCAAATAATTTCTATCACTGACATTTTTCCAAAAGTGCATTTATGTCAGAAAAGTGACTAAAAAGGGGGCCTAATTACACACTAAACTTCAATCAGCGACTTCCATACCAACTCAGCTTTCTTTCATGAAGGATGTTTTTTTTGCCCTTTAAACTTATGTCCAGAATTTAAGAACAAAGTGTAATCTGTGTAATTCTACTGTGGTGAAAAGGGAATTACTCACTTTTTGAAAATTCACTCTCTTTTGGGCCCTGTTGGCACCATTTATCACCCTAGAAAGGTGGTTTGCTAAGTGACAGTCTTGTGAACTATGAGAAATTATGTCTTTAATAAAAGGAAAAGGAAAATATTCTTTCTTTTCACCAGAAGGATTAAATCAAGTACTGGGTAGTATATTTTGCTTTCTCAAACTAAATATTGGGGAATTCTAATGAACACAAATGAAAACAACATGGAAAAAGAAAAAAAAAGCTAAAATTACAAGTAACAAAATAAGGACATAGTCAAGCATGAATTTAGGTAGAAAATCTGATCAACGATCACCAATTTATCCTTATGCATATAGTTTATTCTTTGGACAACAACTCAAACTTGATTTCCAAAGACTATAAATAAATTCAAACAATATATTCCAAACCAAATATGAGTGAGATTATGTGACTATATGCATTAGATGCCAGGAAGGAGTTAATGGATGTGAAACTCTAGAGCACTGGGTCATTCTATAATTGAAATTTGGCACACCAGAATGTTTGCAATAATGTAAGAAAGGGTAGGCTGAGCCTAGCCAAGTCAGGTTGTCTTGGTGAAGAATGTACTAACATTCAAATGAATGACAGCAAAAGGCACCACTGTCACAAATTTAGCCAAAAATATAGTTATGAAAATAACTCAAAAATAGCATAAAAAAGGAATATAATTAGTTACTTTCTTCTTCTGGATTACCAAATATGAGAACTATTTTAACATCTAAGTAGGGAATTGCAGCAAAGATAACATTTTCGCGGATCATGAAAGGAAGAGATAACCTCAGAGTCACATTATCTCTATGACCTCAGCAAGTAACTTAACCTCTTAGTGGTCCAGACTACAAAGATTTAAGGTTGTAGAGCAGGGAGGGGGGGATCTGGCCTAGAGGCCACATAAGTGACCTGCCACCCTTTGACTGAACACAAACAAATCTTGTTCTGTGAAGTTGGGGTTCAATCAAAGGGCTGCACTTGAGGACTGAGAGAGCCACATATGGCCTTGAGGCCGCAGTTCCCCACCCCAGTGTAGAGCAATTGTCAATCTTCTTCAGTGGAAGGATTTTTCCATAATAGAAATTTCTTGTACCAATGAAATAATGAAAATGTATATACATCTTAGGTGAAGATACCACCCAAAAAAGCTCCTAAGGGGGCTAGAAGCCCAATAGAACAAATCAGAGATTTTAGTATAGGGTTGTATATTAGAAAAAAGTTATCATCATCATTATGTTTTCAATAAGTATCCTTTGACATTTATATGGCACTTTAAGTTTTGCCAAGTACTTTACATGCATTACTTCATTTGTTCCTCAAAATAATTCTGTGAGATAGGTACCATGAGTATTATACCAAGGTTTCCAAAATGCCTTACATAAATAATATCATCTGATTAAAGTTTTTATAGAACATTTACAAGAGAGATCTCTCAAGACTTCTAAAACATTGTCCTTAATAAGTCCCACCTACTTTAGATAATCCTCAAGCACTCTGTGAAAAACCATTATTCAATTTGAAGAAAGCTAATTACCTATATGGCTTTAGTCCCAATGGAGAAAGATGAAGACCATAGACAAGAATATACTAACTATGAAGTTGTGATGTGAGGAAATTTCATTGTATTTTCAAACTTAAAATTAGAAGTCAAGAGAATATAGAGCTTGACGAAGAGAAGCATATAATGATATAAAAAACTGTTTCAAACTTGTCTTTATTCATTCCTTCTAGCACCTACACTGCTCAAGTACCTTCAGCTGATGATGTTGAACTACCACTTAATGAATGAGAGCTAGATTGAGTGAAGCCTACTCAGATTTTAGCAGACAGAAGCAGCTATGAAGGGGAAGAATTCTGTAGTCATAATTGGCTAGGGTTGGAAAGGTAGAGAAATTTGTTACCAAAATCACAAATCATAACTCTACATGTCTTTCTTCACAGAAACAATGTTATCTGTGGTAGTAATATTTTATTAAAAGTAGATATAGGACAGTGGAAAGACCATTATCTCTGAAATAAGACCTTTTTTCATATCATACCTCTGAGGTTTATGACCTGTGTGACCTTGAACTAGCTAGTTAACCTCCCTGAACCTCAGTTTCCTTTGGAGTTGACCATCTGTGTGACTTTATACAAGTTAATTTACTTCCCCAGGCATCAGCTTTCTCATTTCTAAAATTATGAGTTTGGACTAGTAGGCCTCAGAAGTTCATTTCAACTCTAGATCTTCTTTCCTATGATTCTAAAGTGAGGAGATTAAGTAAGATGACCTCTAAAGTCATGTTCTGCTTTGAAATTATAGCAGATTACAATAAATTTCAGGTACTTTAATAAGGATTAAGTAGGGAGGCTATAGAGCTCTGGAGTCAGGAGGACCTGAGTCTAAATCTGGCCCCAAACACCTAACAGTTACTAGCTGTGTGACCTTGGGCAAGTCACTTAACCCCAATTGCCCTGCCTTTCCCCCCTCCACAAAAAATGAGGATTAAGTAGGCTTTTAAAGATTGGCCTAGGAATTTAATCACCTAGTAAGTCATGGTTTTTATGAGAACAAGTTTTCTAAGTTCTAAACAACCAAGGTTGTTTATTTGCTTTTCTATTTATTTTTTTAACTTGCATCCCATTTCAAAGAACTTCTATCATTAGGGACAGGAGGAAGAAACGTAAATTAGATTTACTTTATTTCAAACAAGCCAAACATAGAGAAATGAAGTTATAAACTTAAGTAAAATTGGCAGTTAATGGTATACTTTAGAAAAACATTCACTACATCATTTCTCCAAATATTTAACTTCATAATGCATTTGAAATTTGGTTGAATTAATGAAAATCAAGCTTTTAACAATGTTCAGAAATGGAACTATTTCATAAAATGACCTACAATTGTATTTAAGAGGATTACAGTATTCATAATCAAAATTGATTTCTAGGTCTATATTTAATAATTTGTATATTTGGAAGTAAGCAATATGTACCAAGATATATTGATTTTTCCAATGTTAATACTACTACATGAATACAAAGACGTCAGTAAATTTTTGACTACAGAGAGAGGGGTTAGCAATGTGTCAGTCAAGGAAAACTAAAATTACGACATGGTATGCTCTGTTTAGCCATGGTACACATTGTAGAAACAATTATTAAACTGATTCATAAGACTTTTAACCAAAGTAATGACATTGTTCATCATTACTGACAGTGATTTTATAAATCTAGTCTTGTAAACTTGCTAAGTCATGTTATTGCCTATTTTTCTATTTTGTGTCAACAAAGTGAAAACTGGAATGTCCTAGATTTCAAAATAATAAATTGAAGGTTACAAAGTACCTTTCTCATAACTCTTTTGTGAAGTAGGTACATTATCATTCCCATTTTATAGATATGGAAAGTGAGGCCCAAAGAGTTTAAGTGACATCTGCCTGGGGCTTCCTCAGTCATAAGTGGTGGAACAGGGACTTGAACATAGATAATCTATGTCTTCTGATTCTGAGACCATCCTTCCAACCTGCCATGACATAGTAGCAGCTAGCAACAGTGCAATCTATAGGAGCATATGCTGCCCTGGTCAGCTGTAATGGAAATACAAATTTAAAGATCTTCCCTGACCCTAGCTTAAGTGCACCCGGAGCCTGTGGTGGGAGGCTTGTTTTTCAGGAAAGCCCACACCTTGATACTTTGTGATTGGGCAGTGGGTCCAGAAGGTTGTTACATTCTCTGAGCCAGGAGAAGGCTATATAAGCCCTGAGGAGAGGCTTTGCTTTGGGGCTCACTTTGAGAAGTGTTGTGTGATTTGACTAGATGAGACTCTGGGAAGCCGTTGTTGAGAGCCCCCCCGGCTTTGAAAACCCAGATGTTGATGCTTCCCTCTCTGGTAACTGTGATTTGGTATTGATATGATGGTTGGACAGTTTGGAAGCCTGTCTATTTGATCTGTCTGTATATTCTGAAGTTCGGGGTGCTGACCTTTTTCCCCTGAACTAGGTAATATACGTTTGTTTGATTAAAGTAAGCTTGATAACCCATTTTGAGTTGCTTTCCTTTACAAAAACAGATCTAAGAACCTATATTGGCAGCTACCCTGGGGATGTTGGGGTGCTTGCTGCTACATCAGCTTATAGAAATATCATGATTATGTAAAGTCTTAAGAAGTATGGGTGTCATCCAGTGCAAAAATACTTAGGAAATGTGGAACAGGTGGTGGCCATTCCCCATTTATATGAGGCCTCAGGAAGGAGTTGCATAGGTTGGGCAGGTAAAAATAAGTTTTAGCTACATTATTGGAGGGTATGAAATTAAACATTCAAAGCTGAGCACTGTAGCAGAATAGTAACAGATAGGGCCCTTACCTAATCTCCCTAGAACAGTGGTAGGCACAAAATAAGTACTCAAAAATATCTAAGAAGTCATCTAAAAAAGGCAGGAATGAATATAACAAAGCCTACAGCTATTTCTCTAAGGAGGAAATGAGGTAGAATAAAAGGAACTCTAAATCTGGAGTCTAGAGACCTGAATTCTAGTTGTTCCCCTGTTTGCCAGTTTCCTTATCTGTAAAATGGGAAAAATAATAGAGCAGAATTCCTAGGGTTAGTCGTGAGGATCAAATGAGAAAATAACAGTAAAGTACTTAGCACAGTGCATGAAACAGAATATCTTCTCCTTCCGTTAATAGACCTGTGTAACTCCATGTGTTCCTTTTTCCCTGGGAACATAGGCCATGGAAGGACTATGGTACACAGGTCTAAAGTTCTAAAGGTACACAGGTCATGGATGTCTTGTTGCTTTGAACTTGGGACCCAGTTTACAGCTGTGACACATCCTGAGTCACATAGAGCCCATCAAGTGAAAATATTTAGGGAGATTTATATTGCCTTGGGGGAGGAACTTGCCTAAAGGGAAACTTGCTTAAGGGAGGCTTGCTTGCTGGAAGGCTATCACATCTTTTGGCACTGAGTTACATGGGCTTTGATACCTTCTGGCTCTCAGCCTATAAATTGAAAACTATATATACTGGGAGATTGGTATTTTACTTTTGGGCTCACTCATGAGAAGAATGTTTCTTTGTGAGGAGTCCCCTTCCCCCACCCCACCTGAACCCAGATGTTGATGTTTCCTGGTCTGATGATTAGGTATCTATTACTCTTGTCAAGTCAGTTGGAGCCCTCTCTATTGAATTCTTTCTTGGATACTCACTTCTTTCTACTTATCTTCCTGTTAATTAAAATAAGATCCCTGAGAAAAACAGAAGAAAACTCCCAGGACCAGGTTGCTCCCTGTGAAAAGTATATACCTCCAGGTTAGGTTCCCTTTTAATAGCAAGCAGCAATCCCCTTGAACAACACAAGACAAGTCTTGGGGTTAGTTGGTTTTAGAGGCTGTCTCTACCCCAGCCACAGGAAATTTTACACCTGGTATAGTGAGGGGACTTGGGCTTTTGAACCCAGGAAGATCAAGCCAACCTCTGCAGACAAGGAATTCCAGACCCAGCTGTGCTGTGAAGAGTGGAAGGGGTGAGAAGGAAACAGCACACATCCACTGAATACAGAAGCAGTGGGGCATAAAGCCCTTGGCTATGGGCACTTACAGGAGGTTGGAGGTTTGATTTTGGTTTCAGACAAGAGGGAAGAACTGAAGATCTGGAGCAAGAGGTACCATTTCGCATATCCCAAGGCTAGAAGTGATTACAAATAATTAAGCTATTACCACAAAAAATGAACAGGCAAAGGAGAAAGAATCCAACCATAGAAACCTGTTATGGGAATAGAGATGACCACAGTTCATCTTTAGAAGAGGATATTGAAGAAAAGAAACCCATAAAGAATAAAGTCAAATGGTCATCTGCCCAAAAGAATCCATAGAAGATTTTTAAAAAGACTTTAGAAATCAAATGATAGAGATGGAGGAAAAACTAAAAAAGAAAATAAAATAATCCAAGAAAAAAAGAGGCCATGAAAGGAAAGTCAACCAATGAGCAAAGGATATCCAGAATCTTAAGGAAGAAAATGACACCTTGAAAATTAGGTTTGGGCAAAGTGAAGCCAGTGAAATTATAAGAGATTAAGGAATGTTTAAACAAAATATGAATAATGAAAAATAGAAGAGAAAGTAAAATACCTTATAAGAAAAAAATAGATTAGAAAATAGGTCAAGAAGAGAAAATATAAAAATAATTGGACTAACTGAAAGTTATGATCAAAAAAGAATCTTGATACAATAATACAAGAAATGATTAATTGTCCTGAAATGAAAATTGTCCTGAAGCATTAGAAAGGGGGAGTAGAAATAGAAAAAATCCATCGATCACCGCTTAAAATAGCTCCTATGAGGAAAACTCATATGAATATCATAGTCAAATTCCAAAACCCCCCAGCTCAAGGAAAAATATTAAAAGCAACAATATTAAGACAATTTAAATATAATGATGCCACAATTAGAATTACACAAGACCTAGCAGCAGAGATATTAAAGGACCATAGGTCTTGGAATACAACATATTGAAAAACAAAAGAACTAGGGCTCCAGCCAAAAATATAATACCTTGAAAAGTTAAGCATTTTCCTGAATGAGGAAAAAATGGACATTTGATAAACTCTCAGACTTTTAAGGCTTTGTTTAAAAAAATCCTGAACTTAATAGAATATTTGACATACAAGAACCAATAGAAATATAAGGAACATAACAAAGATTGATTATAATAGATCCATAAGGACATACTGTTTATAGTCTGTAGAATGTTTTATACACACACACACACATATGAGATGTTTAAAACGTATGTCTAAGATTCTTATCAATAATTAGGCAGTTCATAAGAAAGATTGGGATAATATATGTATGATAGGCATCAGAATTATAGGATTATATAAATGGAGTCTTCCTTAAAATAATAGGTAGCATCTATTTAAAACCATTAGCAAGTATTATATGTAATGGGGATAAGCTAGAAGCATTTCCAATAAGATCAGGGGTGAAACAAGGATGTCAACTATCACACCTCTTATTCAATCTGGTACTAGAAATGTTAGCAGTAGCAATTGGAGAAGAGAAAAAATCAAAGGAATCAAATAAGGCAAAGAAGAGTCTGAGCTATCACTCTTTGCAGGTGATATGATGATATTCTTAGGGAATCCTAGAGAATCAAGTAAAAAACTTCTTAAGACAATAAATAAATCTGGCAAAGTTGCAGGATATAAAATAAACCCACGCAAATCAACAGCAAGAGATGGAAAGAGAAATCCCATTTAAATTTACTGAAGACATCATAAAATATTTGGAATCTACTCACTAAAACAAACCCAGGAACAATATGAACAAAATTACAAAACAATTTTCACAGAAATAAAGTCGGATCTAAATAACTGGAAAAACATCAGTTGCTTGTTGGTAGGCTGAGCTAATATAATAAAAATGACAATTCTACCTAAATTAATTTACTTATTATACCAATCAAACTATCAAAATTTATTTTATAGAGCTAGAAAAAATAAAAAAATTCATTAGAAGAACAAAAGGTCCAGAATTTCAAGGGAATTAATGAAAAGAAATGCTAGGGAAGGTGGCCTTGCCAATCAGAGGAATAGGTTAGGTACACAAGACACAGTAGTCAATGATAGGTACACAAGACACAGTAGTCAATGATATAGTAATCTAATGTTTGACAAACCCAAAGACATGAGCTTCTGTAATAAGAACTCACAATCTGAAAAAAAAAAAAAAACTGCTGGGAAAACTGGAAAATAGTATGGCAGAAACTTGGCATAGACCAACATCTGACACCATTTACCAAAATAAATTCCAAATTGGTACACAATGTAGATATAAAAATACTATAAACAAATTAGGGGAACAAGGAATAGTTTATCTGCCAGATTTATGGAGAATGTAGGTATTTATGACCAAACAAGAAGGAGAAAATTATGAAATACAAAATAGATGATTTTGATTATATTAAACAGATAAGTTTTTTGCACAAAGTCAATGCAACCAAGATTAGGAAGAAAGCAGAAAACTAGAAAAGATTTTTTAAGCTCTGAATAAATGTTTATTGATTAATTGAAACATATCTGAGAATCTAATTATGATGTCACTCAAAGCCTAGGATTCTAGGTTCAGATGGAGTCAGTGTGGTAACCTGGTAACTGGAAACCCATGGGGTTCAGTTTCTTTTTTTATTTTTTCCAAATGCTTTATTAACTTCTTCTGGTTTACATCATTCATTTCTGTAAGACTTTGAGTTACAATTTTCCCCCATTTTTCCCCTACCCACCACCCCAGAATAGCAGTCCCACAGGATTAGGAAATAATTTTTACAGCCAGTGTCTCTGATAAAGGCCTCATTTCTAAAATGTGTAGAGATCTGAGTCAAATTTATAAGAATACAAGTCATTCCCCAATTGATAAATGGTCAAAGGATGTGAACAGGCAGTTTTCAGAGGAAGAAATTGAGGCTTATCTACCGTCATATGAAAAAATACTCTAAAGCACTACTGATTAGGGAAATGCAAATCAAAATAACTCTAAGGTACCACATCACACTTATCAAATTGGTTAACATGACAAAACAGGAAAATGATAAATGTTGGAGAAGATGTGGGAAAATTGGAATACTAATTCATTGCTGGTGGAGTTGTGAATTTATCCAACCATTCTACAGAGCAATTTGGAACTATGCCCAAATAGCTATAAAAATTTACATATCGTTTCATCCAGCACTTCTAAGATTCTATGCCAAAAAGATCATAAAAATGGGAAAAGGATGCACATGTACTAAAATATTTATAGCAGTTCTTTTTATGGTAACCAAGAACTGGAAATTGAGGGGATGCCCATCAATTGATGAATGGCTGAACAAGTTGTGGTATATGAATGTAATGGACTATTATTGTGCTACTCTTGTTGTTATTGTGCTTGTTGATTGCCTCACTCCACACCCCAAAAAGTGTTCTATTGTGCTATAAGAAATGATGAACAGATGGACTTCAGAAAAACCTGGAAAGCCTTATATGAATTGATGCTGAGTGAAGTGAGCAGAACCAGGAGAACATTGTACACAGTAACAGCCACAGCATTTAATGACTGACATTGATAGACTTAGCCCTTCTCAACAATACAAGAACCTAAAACAAGGACTCATGATGGAAAATGCCAGCCACATCCAAAGAAAACTATGGAGTCTGAATGCAGAGCAAAGCACACTATTTTCTTTTGCTTTGTTTTATTATTTTTATCTCATGGTTCCTCCCATTCATTCTGATTCTATACAACATGACTAATGTGAAAATATGTTTAATAGGAATGTATATGTAGAGTCTGTATCAGATTTCATGCTGTCTTGGGGAGAGTGCAAGGGAGGGAGGAGGAGAAAATTTAAAACTTATGGAAGTGAATGCTGAAAACTAAAAATAAAAAAACTTTAAATAAAACTTAAAGGTAATATATATGCGTGTGTATATATATATATATATATATATATATATATATATATATATATATATTGTAGGAAACCATCACAACAAAGAAATGAATGAGCATTCATGATTATATGTATCAAATAAAATAGTAACAGAAGAACTCAGTTAATGACAAAGAATACACAATAAGCCACCTAACCTGTAGAGTTTTGGGGTAGCTGTATCTTGGCGCAAGGACTATGATATAGTAGAAACTAATTCTGAGATTTTCTAACTATGGTGATGTTTAAGTCATCTAACTTCTCTGAGAATAGAGCTCTTCATCTGTAAAATAACAATAGTTGTACTTCTCCCTCACAGGGTTGCTGTGTGGAAAGAGCTTTGAGAACTTCAACGCATTCTATAAAAATGAATTATAAATAAGTCATCAGGTAACAACTAGTTAACGATTTGACTGGTTAAGTAATTTTATATCTCACAAATGATTAAATTCAAACTGTATTGTTAGATTTGTACCTGTACTCCTTGAAATTTACAATATACTTAGAAATGTTCTCACTAATTTCTTCCTATAAAGCTTGACTTTTTATTTTTCATACCTAGAAATATGAGCCCCTTGGTCTAATTA
Organism: Gymnobelideus leadbeateri; assembly: GCA_011680675.1. Lineage (NCBI taxonomy): Eukaryota > Metazoa > Chordata > Mammalia > Diprotodontia > Petauridae > Gymnobelideus > Gymnobelideus leadbeateri. The sequence goes on along the minus strand of WOXC01008727.1, from coordinate 163,301 downwards.
TAGAAGAAATTAAGAGGAAAATTGATATTGAAGAAAATAGCTAATGAAAATAATATTTCTCTCACTACACTTTGTTAACTTACACCTGGCAAACTGTTCTCTATGTCATTATTTGGTCAAGCATTGACCTTGTGTGTATGTAAAATTAAATTTTACTCTATTCAGAAGCTTATATATATATATATACATATACATGTGTGTATATATATACATATACATGTATATATATACATGTGTGTATATATACATATACATGTATATATATACATTACCTTTAAACATAAATATATATTTGACTGAATAACAAAATGCAAAATGCTTGAAATTGATTACAACATTTTCTGAATTTTCTGTGGGTATAGTCACTGATAAAATTAAGATGTAATGTTAAAAATATGGTCCCAGCACACACTCAGATTTATATGCTGTAAACTCATGCCAACAAGATCTGTATGTTGTATTTATGGTCAAATAGTTAATAATAAAATAAAGGAAGGAAAAAATCCCCAAGCAAAACCTTAATTAAGCATTATATTTTAACAACAGATTGATCCATAAAATTTCAGAGGTAAATTATGAAAACTTGTACAAGAATAACAGAAGAAACAATTTCCATAAAATGTAAACTCTATTAGTAATTTTCCCCTAAAGGCTATGTATTGCCATAACTAATCATTACTATAGCAACAAGGTGACCTACCATATTATCACAGAAAGATAAAGAAGTTTCATGGAGGAATAAAAAAAAATCGAACTTTTGGCAATAGTTTTAATGCTAAAGTACCACGTGGAACTATCTTGTGTAAATTATCTAAATAAAACTTGACAAAAAGAATATTATGGATAAAAAAATTCTTAATTTTAGATGGTTGTAATTACTATCTAGGATGTTCTAGAAAAAAAAACTTGCATGAGAAAATGTATGTAATTATGGTCATAATTATTGGTTCTATCTACCTAATATTTTTTCCTTTTTACCATAAATAAAAATTTGATACCTAAAATGAAGCTTTGACTTTGCCAATCTTGGTAAATGATGAAGTTCACAACCCTTCCATGCCTGCCCATCCTATGTGATTTTTATCCACATGCTCCAAAGACAGAGATAAGAGAATCCTTCCTCAGGATGTTTTCCCAGTGAAATGCTCTAAAACTGAAATTCTTAAACTTTTTTTGTGAGTTATGTACTCTTTTTGTAAGTAATCACAAGGTCAAACTTGTGAACCCTTTCTCAGAATAAAATGCTAAAATGAATAAATCAAATCCTTAGTATTACAAAGGAAATCAATTCTCCAATTCTCTCTCTCTCTCTCTCTCTCTCTCTCTCACACACACACACACACACACACACATACACACACACACACACAAGCACACACACAGAGATAGATATAGATACACACACATTTTTGTTTTGTTTTTTTTTCCACAGAGCACAGGTTAAGAGGCCTTGTTGGAACTTTTATAATTGTGCAAATACCATTGGAGGACATTGTCTATCAGTCATTCTTCACTCTCTGTATGATGGTCCCATTAAGATTTTTTTTTCCAATCATCCATCTCTTTTGACATCCTTTGTCCTACTTTTCTTGGCTATTTCTCTATTTTGTAAGATGCTGCTGTCTATCCATACCCATTACATGGATATTTGCCCTAGGTATGATCTTCACCTTTAATTCTTTTTTTCACCTTTAATTCTTTAAAGACTGTGGTATTCCATAGTTTACAGCCAAAGAGTTTCAAGAGAAAAGCACTGTTCAAAAAATAAGCCTCTAATTGGGAGAAACTGGAGGTCATTAAAAGTGCTTCAGAGTTCCCTAGATACAACTAAACCCGCTCTCTTCCTCCTCCTCAATTCTAGACCCAATTCATTTCCACACATAGTCTCTATCCAAACAAAAATTTATTTGATGAATGAATTTGATAACATCTTAATTTTCTTTCAATGTCAGATTATGCTATCTAAATCAGTACCCATAATTAGGCCCAAGTCCTCTGCCTCTGAATATATGAGACAAAGACTATGGGAGAGAAACAGAGATTTTGCTTGTTATTTCTATGAAAATCATTTAAGAAGAAGTGAATGATTTCATCCTGAAAGTAGGAATTACAATAAATAAATCTGTGAAATGACATTCTCTTTGTTTAGGTGTACTTTGATTATAAGAACCCTCATTGATTCTTCTTTGTTAATACTGTCAGGACAAAGGAACACTCCCTGTCTGATTACTTCTACAGTTTATATACTCCTCTTTATCTCTTAAAAATAAATTAGAATTTTAAATTTAGTAAAGTAATAATAGAACAAAGAGAAGATGGTCGGGAAGTTGTAGATAAAGCAATGCTTTGAAGGTTGCTTATTATTCAGTTTCATTAGGTAATAGTTCAGAGATCTGGCTAACAATCCCATAAACAAAGTTCATTCTTTAGTGGAGGGGTTAGATTTGGAAAATGTTTGTACTTATGCTGTAGAATTATACATAATAAAAAACAAAATTGCCTTATTTTTGTACATAAAAATATATGTGTGTCATTCTGCATTCTGGATCTATTTCCTCTCTATCATGAATATATTATCATTTCACCGTTATTACTCAGGATTCATGAATGGTCATTGTACCCATTATAGTTCTTACTGTTTTCAAAGTTGTTTGTATTTAGTGTTGTTGCCATATAAATTCTTCTCTTGGTTCTATTCATTTAATTCTTCATTAGTTTGTAAAGTCTTCAATATTGTTCATTTTTCTAATCTTCATGTCTTGCTCACTTCACTCTGTAATACTTCTTATAAATCTTTCCATATCTTTTTAAAATTATTGATTTCTTCATTTCTTATAGTACAATAATATCACCATCATATTCATATACCTGCCACAATAAAAAGAATACACACCTATGTATATTCTTTTTATGGCAACGTGTATGTAGTTATTGTGTATATGTATATAAACATATATGCATATTCTTTTTATGATTACCCATATGTGTGTATATGTGGGACCTTTTCCTATTTCTTTGATATCTTTTAGGTATAAACCTATCAGTGGGTTGTGCCAAAGGGTATTGTATAATTCCAAATTACTTTCCAGAATTGTTGGACTCATTGGACTCACATCTATGTGCCTGTTTTCCCACAACCCATCCAGTATTTACTATTTTCTCTTTTTATCATATTTGCACAGTTATAAGCATATGAGACAGGATCTCAGAATTGCTTAATTTGCATTACTTTGATTAGTTTTGATTTAAAATATCATATAGCTATTAAGGGCCTTGACTTTTTACTCGAACAGTCTGTTCATTCCCTTAGAACATTTATCAAGTGAGGGATGAGTAATTTTCTTATAAATTTGGATCATTTCCTTATATATTTTGGAAATGAAGGCTTTATCTAAAAACTGTTTTGTCAAGTTATTTTTCAAGTCAATTGTTTCCATTTTAATCTTAGCTTTATTAGACCTGCTTGTGCAAATATTTTTTTAATGTAATCAAAATCATATATTTTCTTTTCTATAGTTATCTCTATTTACTGTTAGGTCATTAGCTTTTCTCTTATGCATAGATCAGATGGATAATTTTTCCATATTTCTCTAATTTGTTTATGATGTCACCTTTTATGTTTAGGTTACATACACATTTGGAATTTACAAGTTGTAAAATATACCTTTTCTTAGAAGGTTTGTCGAATAATGAGTCAGTATAACAATAGTGCGAATCTTTGTGTTTATTGAGTATGAGATGTTGTATTTGCTGTGTTTGTATGTGTTGAGTATTAGATACATTTACTTTTGTATGTTGACTACCTAGAATATTCCACCTATTAATCTCTTTCCTAACTGGCACCAAATTTCTTTAATAAAAATTGTCTTTTAGTATAGTTTGAAATCTATACTAACTGCTAATCCCACCCCCTTATTTCCCTTTCTTTTTATTTCTCTTGAGGGTTTGATCTTTTAAAAAGTCCACATAAATTTCATTATTACTTTTTTATTGCTATAAAGTAACGCTTTGGTAGTTAAGCAGTTATGGCATTGAATAAAAAAATGAATTTGGGTAATACTGCTATTTTCATTATATTGACTTTCTTTACCCATGAGCAAAAATAAATTTTCCTAATTATTTAGATATGCCTTTATTTCTGTAAAGAGTTTTTATAGATGTATTTATATAGTTCTTAGACATATCTCGGAAGGTATTTTCAAGAATTTTCTAATAAAAATGGACATCCATGCTCCACCCCTGAATTTATTGGAAAGGAGCCAAGATTACTTCAATTAGAAATAATAGTAGGTCTTGGGTTTTTTTTGTATACATTATGTCTCATTTTAAAGATTTTTCATTTATTATTTTTTCTAGTGTTTTTTGTTTTAAAAACTTTTATTTTGTCAAAAGAACTTTATATATTTATTAATATAATTATGATTTTTATTTATTTTATTGTGAATATGGTTATTTTAATTTTACATTATAAAACCAGTTTTATATCCCTAGTATGATTGGATATATATAATATGTGATTTTTTTATTTGTTATTTCACCCTTATTGTTAATAGGTTTTTTTCATCTCTGTTCATTGGGGATATTGTTCTCTAATTTTCTTTTTCTGTTTGATTCCCTTAAGTTTATATATTAAGATTGTATCTGTATCACAGAAATGGTTTGGTGTGGTTTCTTATTTTGCCTTTTTTGTAAACAGTTTATGTAATATTGGAAATAATTGTTCTTTAAATATTTGTTAGAATTCATATTGCCCTCTTCCTCCGGGAGCCATCGGGTGGAGAGGAGCATGGCTCTTACTCTATGGTACCCACCATGGCTTGTGTATGCCCCTTGATATCTGTGTTCTCCAAAAAGGGGGAAGTATCTGGAAAAAATGTTACCTTGCCTGCTGTCTTTAAGGCTCCTATTCGTCCAGATATTGTGAGTTTTGTTCATACCAACTTGAGGAAAACAACCACCAATCTTATGCTGTCAGTGAATTAGCAGGTCATCAAACCAGTGCTGAGTCTTGGGGCACTGGCAGAGCTGTTTCTCGAATTCCTTGTGTTCAGGGTAGAGGGACTCACCGCTCTGGCCAGGGTGCTTTTGGAAATATGTGCTGAGGAGGCCAAATGCTTGGTTCTACCAAGACTTGGAGCCGTTGGCATCACAGAGTAAATACAACACAAAAACAGTATGCCATCTGCTCTGCATTGGCAGCCTCTGCCCTGCCTGCACTGGTTATGTCAAAAGGTCATCAAATTGAAGAAGTCCCAGAACTTCCTCTAGTGGTTGAAGATAAAATTGAGGGGTATAAGAAGACCAAGGAAGCAGTTTTGCTGCTTAAGAAACTGAAGGCATGGAATGACATCAAAAAGGTCTATGCTTCTCAGCGAATGAGAGCTGGTAAAGGTAAAATGAGAAACCGTCATCATATCCAGTGTCAGGGACCTTGTATCATCTATAATGAAGATGATGGCATTATCAAGGCCTTCAGAAACATGCCTGGTATCACTCTACTTAATGTGAGTAAATTGAACCTTTTGAGACTTGCCCCTGGTGGGCATGTGGGGCGTTTCTGTATTGGACTGAAAGTGCTTTCCATAAGTTGGATGACCTGTATGGTACATGGCACAGGCCTGCCACCCTGAAGAGTCACTACAATCTTCCCATGCACAAGATGACCAACACAGACCTTACCAGGAGTTTGAAAAGCCCAGAGATCTGGAGGGCTCTCCGTGATCCACGCAAAAAGATTCATAGATGAGTATTCAAGAAGAACCCACTGAAGAACTTGAGGATCATGGTAAAACTGAACCCATATGCCAAGATGATGCGCCGGAATACAATTCTGTGACAGGCTAAGAATCAGAGAATCAGAGAAAATAAAAGAGCTACTGCACTAAAGAAGATTATGGAGGCAAAGGGAGCAGCTGAGAAGAAGAAGCTTGTAGGTAATAAGAAGGTTGCAGGAGCAAAGAAGGTTCCAGGGCAAGAGAAACCAGCAAAAAAGAAGCCTCCAGCGGCAAAGAAGCTTCTGGCAGCCAAGAAGCCTGCAGCTGAGAAGAGTATGCACGGAGGGCCCTACATACCAAAAAGATCAAAGAAAGAAAAAAGGGAACCATTTGTACCAAGTATTTTTATAGTTTCTCTCTTTGTCAGTCAGTCAGCAAACAAGTATTTATTAAGTACCTGCTATGTTCCCAGCACCATGGTAAGCACTGGGCATATAAAGGCCCACAGAAAACAAATGAACAAAAAATTAGTTCTTCCTCTCAAGGATCTCTAAGTCTAATGAGGGAGAAAACATGCAAACTATGTACAAATGAAGTATGTACAGGATAAGTCTCAGAGGAAGTCAGTAAGATTAAGACTGACTGGGAAAGGCTTCCTGCAGAAGGTGAGATTTTAGTTAAGACTTGAAGGAAATCATGGCAGTCAGGAGGCAGAGATGAAGAGAAAGAGAGTTCTGGCAGGAGGATAACCAAGGAAAATGTTAAATTGGAAGTTGAAGTGTGTTGTGCAAAAAACAGCAAGGAGTCACATGCCATTGGATTGCAGGATACATGGCACTGGGGGTACACAAAGAGGGTATAAGAAGACTGGTACCAAAGGAAGGGGTCAGGACACAAAGGACTTCAAAAGTCAAATACAGCTTGGCTATATAGTTAATCCTAGAAGTAAAAGGGACCCAAGAGAATTTATTGAATAGGTGGGTGTTATGGGAATGGGAGTTTAAGATCTTCCCTGTCCCTAGGCCCTTTGATAGGCTTGAGTGCACCTGGAGCCTGTGGCTGGAGGCTTGGTTTTCAGGAATGCCCACCCCTTGGTGCTCTGTGATTGGGCAGTGGGTCAAGAGGGTTGTGACATTCTATGAACCAGGAGAAGGCTATATATACTCTGATGTGAGATTTTGTTTTGGGGCTCACTTTGAGAACTGTTGTATGATTTGACCAGGTGAGACTCTGAGCAGCCATTGAGCCCCCCAGCTTTGAAAACCCAGATGTTGATGCTTCCCTCTCTGGTAACTGACTAGGTATGGATGTAATGGTCAGACAGTTGGAGGCCTGTCTGCTGATATGTTTCTCTGTATTTGTTGTCTGCTTATAATTCAGGGTGCTGACCTCTTCCCCTGAACTAGGTAAATGACATATGTTTAATTAAAGCAAGATTGTTAACCCATTTTGAGTTGCTTTCCTTTAGAAAAGTAGATCTAAGAACCTGTGTTGGCAGCTACCCTGGGTATACTAGGGTGCTTGCTGCTACAGTGGGTGACATGGTGATAATGTGTTTGAGGAAGGTCAATTTAGCAGCTGAGTAGAGGATGGACTGGAGTGAGGAAAGACTTGAAGTAGGGGCTTGAGATATTGAGGTCTATTTTAATAGCTGAGGGATGAATTTATGATGACCTGTACCAGGTGGTAGGCAGTGTCAGAGGAAAGAAGAGGAAATATTTGAGAAATGCTGAAAAGGAGAAATCAATAGGCCTTTGCAACAGATTGGAAATGGGTGTAATAGAGAATGAGACTGATATCTAGATTGTGACCCTGAGTACTTGTAGATTGATAGTTATCTTCAACAGTAATAGCAAAATTAGGAAGAGGGAAGAAAGAGAATGAACCCAATATTGGACGTTATCAAGTTTAAATTAGCTATAGGACAAGATAGCTAATGGGCTAACCTCTAGTCTCTCATGTTCAAATGCCAACTGACATGTCACAAACACACCCTTCTTTGTACTGTTTGTAACTGTAATTTATAATTTCAGCCTCCAGTTATCACCTCCAGGCACACATATAAAACAGGCAGAGTCTAAAATAACATGACTTCCCTCAGCTTTTCAGTCTTCTTATTCTTTACACCTCTGTCACCCCCCCATCCCTAATATATTCTTTGAACCAGAGGCACTGTTTTTCTTGCTCTTCTCAAACAAGACACTCCATCTCCTGATTCCCGGCATTTTCACTGGCTGTCCCCCATGCCTAGAATGCTCTCCCTCTTAATGTCTCCACTGGCTTTCCTGGATTCTTTCAAGCCCCAGCTAAAAACCCAAAACCTACAAAAAGCATTTCTATAGCTCTCTTAATTTTAGTGCCTTCTCTCTGTTGTTCATTTCTAATTTATACTATACAGAGCTTATTTGTACATCATGCTATTTGATTGTTGTTAGTCCCATTAGACTGTGAGATCTTTAAAAGCAGGGACTGTCTTCTCTCTTTTGTTTGGTTTTTTGTTGTTTTGGTTTGTTGTTGTTTTTTGCATCCCTAGCACTTAGTAAGTATCTGGCATATAGTAGGTGCTTGATAATTATTATAAATAACTATTTATATGCATATATATGAGATAGAAAGGGGTAAAAAGTCCATTTATGAGAAGTCACTATATATGCATATAAAATCTATAAATGTGTGTATGTGTATACGTGCATATGTGTGTGTATACATATACATATATATATATATATATATATATATATATATATATATATACACACACATATATGTTTAGACTTTTCCCCTCCCCCTTTGCCTTCCCTTACAAAACCCTGCTCTTCATCTATCCTATGATCACTAATCCCTTAGCCGCTAATTCTCCTCTCATTACCCCTCACTACACTAGTTACCCTTCCATTTTTCCCATCTCATGGATCATTTTCCCATCTCCTACACTTTTCTCTTGATGAGCAAATTCAACTTTATAATATCCTGTCTTGAATTTCAAGCTCCCTTTTGATTTCTCCATTTACTCCCTGTTGAGCCTTAACTTTGAATCCCTCCTACTATTTACATTCACTGCCTTCATCCTGCATATACACTGCTGAACAAAAGTAAAGAAAAAGCATGGAACCATTCTGGCTGGATCCACTACAAATTTATGTTACACCACCTTTACTGATCCCTCACTGCTGCTAGACAATCTCTCTATACTTCCTTTGCCAACTATCCCAAGCTTGTGGATACTTTCCCCGGAGGAAAGGGTGATTAGAACAATTTGTTCCAATGACCATGAAGGTGGCTGAAGCAGATACTGTGAAGTGCTGAGAGCTTGGTCAGGATCAAAGGTGCCAAAGATGCCACTACATCCTGGACCACAGTCAGTCATCTTGACTTTTGTCCTACCGCTAGACCTCAATGACTCTGTGTAATGGTAATGGGAATTTGAAGATCTTCTCTGCCCCTTAACAGCCCTAAGGGAATTTGAAGACTTCCCTTGCTTTGAAGATATACCCTGCCCCCAATAGGCTGAATGTAATCACATGGAGCCTCTGGTGGGAGGAGTTTGCTGAAGGATGGAGCAGAGCTCACAGATATCTGGGAGTCAGAGAATTAGAGACAGGAGAGAGGAGAAGATACACCCAAGGGAGACAGTTGGGCTTGTTATAAACTGTTGGTTTGTGGGAAGGCTAAAGAATGCTGTGGCTCTCTATGCCATTATTGCTTATAAACTTCTTTGCTACTGTGATGGAATCATCTTACTGGTTTGGGGATTCAGTTTTCTGATATGTGAATAAATGTTTTGCTTCTGTCTTCTATATGGAGTGTCTGTTATATTTTGTGATTGAGCCCTATGCTGGCATATTTACAGTGGCCATCAGTGCTGGGAATATTGCATTGGTGCTAAACTCTGGAAGAGAAAGTGAGGTTGATGACTTTGCACAATGCTACTTCACTTAAATCCAATTCATTTGCTAGTCAAGATATCACTAGTGATGTCATTAGTCCTCTTTGAAGACGAAGGATGAACAATTACAACTATTTCATTCTCCACAGCACTTCTTCCAAATCTTTTCATCCCTTTTCAAGCCTCCCACAGCTCCTCAACCTCACCTTCTCATCCAAGAACCTTGCCTCAAAAAAATCAAGGACATTATCTGTGAGCTCTTTCTTCTCCCCTCTTCCCCATCTCATATCATTCAGATGCTTTCTGCCACTATCTCCTCCTTTAGCCCTGTCTCATAATATTAGGTGACCTTACTCCTTACCAAGGGTATTAGCTCCATCTCCTTAAGTGGTCCCTTTCCATCTCATATCCACTAATAGATTGCCCCTTCTGTCATTATCAGTCTATCCTTTATTTTCAACCTCTTCCTACTTACTATACTAATTCATTCCCTGTTGCCTACAAACATGCCCATGAATCCAAAACTTTCACTTAAACTCTTCTATTCTTGCTATCATCCTATATCTCCTTTTGCCCTAAACTCTTTGAAAATGTTATGGTCTAATTCCTTGATATTTAAAGAGAGGAAAGGGAAGTCCAGATAGGGCTTTATCAGGCTCTACCCTGAAGGTCTTCCCCCCAAGCTTGATTTTTTTTCTTTTTTTTCTAATTAAAGGGGTCATCCGTTGACTCAATTCTTAAAGAGGGCTATTCACTGAAAATGGGTGTTTCCTCACTCTAATGAGTACTTGATCAGGGTCTCCTATTGCTTCCTGGGTCATCTCCAGCCATCCTGATGAATGTCAGGTCACTGGATCCATATGGCTCCGGAGAAGAAAGTAAGGCTGGTGACCTTGCACAGACCCTCCCTCACTCAAATAAAAGTCAACTGCAAGTCATGTCATCATTTCCCTGATTCCATGGTCCTCTTCAAAAAATGAAGGATAAACACAACAGTAAATAATAGTCAAGTTGAATATATGAAAATATATCACTATATGGAATATAGACATATATCTATATAATTGATTCTATTTTTCTTCTCTATTTTAACAACTCTTGAGATGGACAATGTTACCTTTATTGCTATTATAACACTATGCCTTATATTCCGAATATCAGTTCAAATCCAAATTTTCCCTTTTTCCTAACACAAATCACAAAAGCTATGACCTCTATGTATTCCTAATGGTGAATTTGTTATAATAACAAATCTTTTTCCAAATTTGGCTGAGGACTTTTAAGCAATAAATTATTTTCTTAAAAAGAGACACAGCAGAAAGAGCAGACTTCAAGGACCATGGGAGTCAGCCAAATTAACACATGGTATGTTATTGGGATTTCCCCTCCCCTACTTCCCATGAAAAAATTTGGCAATAGAAGACAGGCAACCCAGAGGTTCATCAAATGAGTATCTCCTGGGAGATTATCTCAGCATATTCAAGGAGTAAATCAAATGCAAAATTATCTGAAGTGAAAGCAGGAAGGGGGTGGGTAGGAAATGAATGTCAGATAGGCACAACAGAATAAAGCAATGGCATTAATCAACACTTCTGCACACAAGCTGTTCTGATGCATCAAAATTAAGTGAAGATAATTATTTCCTCATTTTAAGGCAATGCTTCTTTGGCAATAGCACTAAAAATATTACCTTTACTGTCAATTTGGTAAGAAATTTGAGAGGAAAATCAAAATTGTGTCAAAGTGGAATGGATAAGAAAATAGAATATTATATAAATAGAGTAATTTTCTCTTCATGCTTATGTTCATCTATAAATTTATCTCCTGCACTAAAGGACTTTTAAAGGCTTCTGATGCCTGATTGTGGGCATAAAGATGGTCCCTGGGTCCTTAAAGTCTATTACAAACTTCACAAGGACTTTCAAATATGAAAAGAATTTCAGTACAATCTCAATGCAACATTCAAACAATCAAGAAGTATTTATTATGCACACATTATGTGACAAGGACCAAAGATGGTGCTTAGAACAAAGTATTAAAAATAAAGCCATCCCTACTCTCCAGGAACTAATATTCTCTGCTATACAAGGACCAGACCAGCTGAGTTCTGAAAAAATGTATAACAATTTTGCCAAAGGGTTAACCGGCAAAGGCTTTTCACTAAGTCAGAGTGGAGGGGTGACAAGTTTTGGTAAGACTGAACCTCCCACCAACAAAATCACAGTTCACTAAAGTATCAAATTGTAAATTTGTGTATCAACATCTAATTGTGCCTAATTTTACATATATTATCATATTGTCAAAAATATACACACATTTCAAGAATTATAGACCTTGAAGGAACTTCAGGAGCTATCCCAATCTATTCACTCACCTTTGGACAAAATTTCATTTCAGTTAAACCTATTCAATAAATACTACCTGAACCTTTCCTAGAACCCACCAGAAAAGGTGACACTTGGGTAAAGTCCACTTTCCTCATGTCCAGCCTAATTCCCTATTCTTCAGATTAAACTCAAATCCTATATTCAGTGCAAGTTGAGGAAAATATATTCCATGTCACACTCTTTAAGGTATCTCTTTCCTGTAGGCTAAATAAACTTAGTCCACTTATATTTTCCTCCTATGACCTATTTACCAAATTTTAATTTCTGTAACTGTTCTCCTCAGAATATCTCTCAAGTTTCCTATGTAATGCTTGCAAAAAGACAGACATCAAAAACATTGCACCAGCGAGAACCTATCATATTACATCATTCCATGGGATGAGAATAAATTAGTATCACCTGATCTATTGCCATGCCCCATGAATGAATGAGCCAAATCTTCAAAACTTAGTGACTAAACACTAAGCCACTGAACCACCAATCGAGAGCCTAAGCTTTTCCTGGGATGTTCGTGGAACCCTCTCTGATTTAAAAGGTTATGAAGGTAATGAATGTGGGAAAAGAGTTTATAAGAGTATTCATCTATTTAATGTAAGACAATTCACACCAGAGTATAGTCATGAGTGTGATGAAGATGAGAATGGGGTCTATAAAAGTTGTTCACATTATTTTCATACGTAAAATTTCTAAACTGACCAGAGTTATAGACTATCTTTATCTTTATATTATAAATTGAGCAAATGAGATTAAGAGCAATTTTTCCTGCTTGAAGTCACACAGTTAATAGGTACTAGAAGGTAGATTACAGTGTTATTTTTTCTATACTATGCTAAATGAACAACTTTCACCTCAAGCATCATCTAGATGAAAATATCTGGGCCTATTAGTTGGATCCCAGACCTAGAAATTTCCAGTAACAAGAAAATATTTCCAAGGAGCCAAGCAAACTATTTTTAACCCTTGGATAATTCCAGAGTTGATCTACAATGAATTTCAAATATTTAAAATAATTATTAGTATTATATTCACCTACAGTCTCACTTTTTCACATATTGATGTATATATGACATTACATTATTGAAATTTTACAAGCTCAGATACATATTTTTTGCAAGTTATAGTATGAGTCCAGGGACGGTGGATGAGCATAAAGGTTGTCTTTGAAGCACTCTAGGTAAGTATACCTTGGATGCTAGAGTTATTATTGAGATGTTTTTAGAATGTGATTCATGACTAAAATGTGGCTTTGGAAGGGTCTACCTTACTTTTTTAAAGTTTTCTTTTTTTTTTTAAACAACTGTTTTATTAACTTCTGTTTTACATCATTCATTTCTGCCAGATTTTGAGTTACAATCATTTTCCCCCCATTATTCCCCTACCCAATCTCCCAGAATAGTAGTCCCACAAGATATCACTTCCTCCAATCTGCTCTCTCCCATACCTTCTCCCATACCCCCATCAATTTCCATTAGAGGAAGGTGAATCTTTGTGTCCCAATGCCTGCACATCTTATCTCCCTATTACAAGCATCACCCATTCCCTCTTGGGAGATAAATAATTCAGTATATGTTGTACATGTCTAGCTATGCAAAACATTATCATAGTAGATATATTGTACAAGGCTGCTTATAATTCCCTCCCACTCATCCCACCCCCCTACCTGGTCCATTCCCTACTTGATCCTGTCCCTCTTCTATAGTGGGTACTTCCAACCTCCCCTCACCCCAAGGATGCCCTCCCATCCATCATCCCTCCTCTCATCCCCCTTCCCTCTATCCTGCTGCAGGTTGAGATATTTAGTATGTATGTCATTTTCTCCCTGAACCAAATTCAATGTGAATGTAGTTTTGCCTTTTTAGCCTTCCTTATTCTCCCCCTCCTTTGCAACCACTTCCCCTTGCTTCTTCTACATGGGATAGTTTACCCTACCCTGTCTCTCCCATCTCCTCTTGCCACTTTCCTCTCTCACCTCATAATTTCATCCCTTGAGTATTCTCCCTTCCCAACAAATTCAACTTATGCCCTCTATCCATATATAACTGTAACCATATACACACATTCACATATGTATTCATATGACCACACCCCTTTCTTCCATTATTTTCATAGTGAGAAAGATATCATCAGTCACAGTTATTGCTTTTCCATATAGGAATGTAAATAGTTCAACTTTGATAAGTTCCTTTGATTTCTTTTCCCTGATTACCTTCTCAGGCATCTCTTCCTTCTTGTGTCTGGATGTCAAATTTTCTATTCAACTCTGTTTTTTTTCCTCAGGAATGCTTGAAAGTCCTCTATTCCACTGAATGACCATATTTTCCCTGAAACAAAATACTCAGTTTTGCTGGGTAGGTGACCCTTGGGTTCATTCCCAGTTCTTTTGCCCTCTCGAATATCATATTCCATGCCCTTCGATCCCTCAGTGTAGAAGCTGCCAGGTCCTGGGCTATTCTGATTGTGTTTCCACAATATTGAAATTGTTTCTTCCTGGCCGCTTGTAGTATTTTCTCCTTGATCTGGGGATTCTGGAACCTGGCTATATTATTTCTGGGAGTTTTCTTTTTGGGATCTTTTTCAGGAGGTGATCGGTGGATTCTTTCAACCTCTATTTTGCCCTCTGGATCTAAAACATCAGGGCAATTTTTCCTTGAGAATTTCTTGAAGGGTGATTTCTAGGTTCTTTCTTTGATCATGGCTTCCAGGTAGTCCAATAATTTTTAAATTGTCTCTCCTGAATCTATTTTGCAGGTCAGTGGTTTTCCCATGAGATATTTCACATTGCCTTCTAATCATTCATTTGTTTGGATCTGCTTAACAGAATCTTGATTTCTCATAAAGTCATTAGCTTCCATTTGCTCCAGTCTAACTCTGAAGGAATGAATCTCCTCAGTGAACTTTTGAGATTCTTTTCCATCTGGCAAATTTGACTTTTTAAGGCATTCTTCTCCTCATTGCCCTTTTGGGCCTCCTTTGCCATTTGAGTTAGTCTATTTTTTAAGGTGTTGTTTTCCTCAGTCAGGCTGTTGACCCTCATTTCATACTTTTCCTGCATCCTTCTCATTTTTCTTTCCAATTTTTCCTCCACTTCTCTTATTTGATTTTTTAAAGTCCTTCTTAAGGTCCTCTATGGCCTGCAACCCGCTCATGGTTTCCCCTGGGGCTTTTGGAGCAGGACTTCTGACCTCACAGTCCTTTTCCTGCTCTATGCCCCCAAAATAGGAGTCTAGGGTTGCATTTTCTGTTTCCTTTGCCTTGGCATGTTGCCACTTAATTGCTTGACTTTTGGGCTTGTTGCCACACTATGGCTTTAAGGCCAGCTAGAGGAATTTTCTTCCTGAACGTGTGGGGGGCATCTTCCGTTTCTGGCAAGCTATAAACCCACCCACAACTTCCACCCTAGATCACAATCCAGATCCAGGGAGGTTAAAGCAAGAGCGATTACCCCCCAAGACTGATCGCTGGATCTCCCCACGATTTGTAGGCTGGGAGCCAGAGCTGCCTCTGAAAACTACAAAATGGCATTTGTCCTCAGTGGCTTCTAGCCCCCAGGGGAGGGAGCTGAAGCATTCCCCAAATACAGGTCCCAAAGTCCATAGGACACTAACCTCTTACTTTGTCCTAGGCATGTCTATGTTGATAATTCTGGAGTCACCACAGCTCCTGGTGTTCTGGGGTTCCTCCAGGTGGCTGCTGGCCCTGCCGCCCTGGGGCTAAAACCTCGGCTCACGCGGACCTGGGCTCGGCTCGGCTCGGCTCCTGCGCTCTGCACTCTGCGCGCTGCAGGCTCCCAGACCGCTGCGCTGGTCCTTCCTGCAGGGCTGCTGGGCTCTCCTCAGTGGGAGGTTAGCTTCTCTGTGTCGTTCTGTGGGTGCTGGGGCTCCAGAAGTTGTTCACAGTCCTTTTTTACATAGTTTGTGGGGAATCTGGGGGCAGAGAGGCTTGGAAGAGCTGTTTCTACTCCGCCATCTTGGCTCCGCCCCCCCTATAAATACTATTATTAATACTATTTTGCTTGTATTTGGGAGATAAGATGTGCAGGCATTGGGACATAAAGATTCACCTTCCTCTAGTGGAAAAGTCGAAGGGGGTATGGGAGAAGGTATGGGAGAGAGCAGACTGGAGGAAGTGATATCTTGCGGGACTACTATTCTGGGAGGGTGGGTAGGGGAAAAACAGGAGGAGAAAATGATTGTAACTCAAAATCCGGCAGAAATGAATGATGTAAAATAGAAGTTAATAAAGCATTTGTTTAAATATTTTAAAAAATTAGCTAAAACACACAAAAAAATGAGGTGGATCAGTTATATAGCAACATCAAGAGCTAACCAATAGACAAAGCTACACTTGTACCTCAGAAATATTAAGAAACTTAGAGAAAACATTTATCACATTATATAAATGCTGCTGTGGAAGATTCACAAGAAGAGATGTACATGAATTACAGAGAAGGTATGGAAGTAGCATAACTTTTAAATGAATTTGTCATAATCATAAAAGAGTACGACAAAATCATATAATTTGTCAGTATATTCTGAAATGTTTACAAAAACAAAACAAAAACAAAATTGCCTTTGGGTTTACCATTAGTTTATGAGACATGGTTACAAGAAGATTTTCCAAAAATATTTATCGCAAGATTCTATGATAAAAATCTCATCTCCAAGATAAACAAGAAACAAGCTGAAATTTTATGAGAATTAGATGTAGGTAGGCAGTTTTCTCATAAAGAAATTCACACTATCAATAACCATAAGAAAAGAGTTCTCTAAATATAATTAGAAAATGAAAATTAAAGCAATGAGAGTCTACTATACATTCCCCAGATTAGCAAAACTGACACAAAAATGGAAGATTATAATATACATTATCTCACTTGCTTCTCACAACCATTCTGTGAGGTAGATCAGATAGAAAATATCAACCTCATTTTGTAGGTAAGGAAACTGAACTCAATGGGCTAGTGTAAATCTGACTGATTAATGATGTGTATTGTGAGTTTTATGGTCTCTAATTGGGAGTCTATTTATTTTTTGGACACCTTTCTTTGTTTTGGTGTTTTTCTCCTTTGAGTTTGTAAATTATGTGCCTACTAAGATATTCGTCATAAACCTCTGGGTTGTGTCACATCATTAAAAATTCAAATTATCTAGGTGAGGAGAAAGGGGCAGGATTTAGCTAGAGTCAAAAAAACAAAACAAACAAATATACCAAGTTCCTATGCATCATGTGAAAGATATACACAAAAAATATATTCTGGATTCCATCCCATTCCATACAGATAATACATGTCTAAAATATCTCGTTTCCCAGATTCCAGTCCTATGTTCTCACACTGACTTTCAGAAAAAATTTTATTTGACAGTCTGGGAATGGAAGCTGATGCAACAACCTGATACTTGAGCCAGCAAATAGGCAGTCCTTAGAAAAGCTAAACCTACTACCAACATTTTCTGACTTACAGAGTGAGCTTCAATTCATTATTAATGGTCACTCTGCCTTCAGAAAAGTTCATTTGCCCTAATTTCACAACATGATTCTATTATATTTTTTCACATATCATAAGCACTCAACAGAACATGCTATATTAGATCAAACATGTCATGAATACCCAATTAGGTATCTCAGTTATCAACTGAGTAGAATTTTATCTTCTAAACTGAAATAACAGGTAGAAACAGCATTTCCAATGTGCTCTGCCCCACACAAATTTCAAACAATGTGAAAGGGGACTCCGAACAACTTCTGGAGCCACAGCACCCACAGAACAGCACAAAGAAGCTAATCTCCTGCTGAGGACAACCCAGAAGCCCTGCAGGGAGTGGCCAACACATCGTGCTGGGAACCAACAGCGCAGTGCACAGAGCCAAGCCCAGGTCCGTGGTTTTAGCCCCAGGGTGGCCGAGCCTTCAGCTGGCAGGAGGGACCCTAGAACACCAGCAATTGTAGCGATTCCAGAATTATCATCACAGATATGCCTAGGACAAAGTGTGAGGTTAGTGCCCTATGGACTTTGGGACCAGTATTTGGGGAACTCGCGGCTTCCTCCCCTGGGGGCAAAAAGCTGCTGAAGAAACAGCTGCACAGAAGCCATTTTGTAGCTCCAGTAGTGGCTCTAGCTCCTGGTCTGCGAACTGTAGGGAGATCCAGCAATCAGTCTGGGGGTTAATCGCTCTTGCTTTAAACTGCCTGGATCTGGATTGTGGTCTGGGGGGGGGGGAGTTTGGGGTGGGTATCCAACTTGCCAGAGTGGGTGGAGGCTTTACAGAGGCCACACAACTGGCAGAAGTTGTGAAGACCCCACGTTTGGGTGGAAGCTCCCCTGTCTGGTGGCAGAGTCCTACTGTGGCAACAAGCCCCAAAATCAAGTAATTAAGTGGCAACATGCCTAGGCAAATGAAACAAAATAAACAGAAAAGTTCAACATTTGACTCCTATTTAAGGGGCAAAGAGGCTCAAAGCATGGAGGAGGACTGTGAGGTCAGAACTCCTGCACCAAAAGCCCCAAATGTAAATACATGCTGGCTACAGGCCACAGAGGACCTTAAGAAGCAGATAAGAGAAGTGGGGGAAAATTTGGGAAGAGAAATGAAAAAGATGCAAGAAAAGGATGAAATGACAGTCAACAGCCTGACTGAGGAAAATAACACCTTAAAAAATAGACTAACTCAAATGGCAAAAGAGGCTCAGAAAGGTAATGAGGAGAAGAATGACTTAAAAAGTCGAATTTGCCAGATGGAAAAAGAATCTCAAAAGCTCACTGAGGAGATTCATTCCTTCAGAGTTAGACTGGAGCAAATGGAAGCTAGTGACTTTATAAGAAATCAAGATACTATTAAACAGATCCAAACAAATGAAAGAATAGAAGGCAATGTGAAATATCTCATGGGAAAAACCATTGACCTAGAAAATAGATCCAGGAGAGATAATTTAAGAATTATTGGACTACCTGAAAGCCATGATCAAAGAAAGAACCTAGAAATCATCCTTAAAGAAATTCTCAAGGAAAATTGCCTTGATGTTTTAGATCCAGAGGGCAAAATAGAGGTTGAAAGAATCCACCGGTTACCTCCTGAAAAAGATCCCAAAAAGAAAACTCTTAGGAATATTATATCCAGGCTCCAGAACTCCCAGATCAAGGAGAAAATACTTCAAGCAGCCAGGAAGAAACAATTTCAATATTTTGGAAACACAATCAGAATAGCCCAGGACCTGGCAGCTTCTACACTGAGGGATCAAAGAGCATGGAATATGATATTCCAGAGGGCAAAAGAGCTGGGATTGAAGCCAAGGGTCACCTACCCAGCAAAACTGAGTATCTTGTTTCAGGGGAAAATATGGTCATTCAGTGGAATAGAGGACTTTCAAGCATTCTTGATGAAAAAACCAGAGTTGAATAGAAAATTTGATATTCAGGCGCAAGAAGCCGGAGATGCTTGAGAAGGTAATCAAGGAAAAGAAATCAAAAGGAACTTATCAAAGTTGGATTATTTACATTCCTACATGGAAAAACAATTACTGTGTTTGATGAAACCTTTCTCATTATGAAAATAATTGAAAAAGGGTACATGGCATATGTTCACAGGTATACATGGATAGAGGGCACAGGTTGAGTTAGATGGGAAGTAATGATTCTTTTTTTTTTTTTTTGGAGGGCAATTGGGGTTGGGTGACTTGCCTGGAGTCACGGGCTGGGTTTTTGTTTGTGTGTTGGGTGTCTGGGGCCGGATCCGAGCTCAGGTCCTTCTGGCTCTGGGGCCGGTGCTCTGCTCCCTGCACCACCTAGCCGCCCCAAGGAAGGGATGATTCTTAAGGGGTGAAGTCAAGAGGTGAGAGAGGAAAGTGGCAAGAGGAGATGGAGAGAGACAGGGTAGGGCAAACTATCTCATGTAGAAGAGGCAAGGGAAGTAGTTGCAGGGGAGGGGAAGAACAGGAAGGCAAAAAGGCAAAAGCATATTCTCATTGAAGTTGGCTCAAGGAGAGAATCACATACATACTAAATGGAATATCTTACCCTCACTCACTCTCCTGAGTAGGGGAAAGGAGGATGAGAAGGGGGATGATGGAGGGGAGGGCATTCTGGGGGGAGGGCAGGTTGGAAGTACCCACTATCAAAGAGGGAAAGGATCAAAGTAGGGAATGGAACAGGTGGGAGGTGAGACAGGTGGGAAGGAAATATAAGCAGTCTTTTACAATATATCTACTACGGTAATGTTTTGCATAGCTATACATGTACAACACATACTGAACTGCTTATCTTATCAGAGGGAGTGGGTGCCAAGGGAGGAAGGGAATGGATCTGAAAATTGAGGTTTTAAAATTAAATGTTTCATAGGATGTCCAGGCATTGGGGCTCAGAGATTCACCTTGCCCTAATGGCAAAGTCAAAGGGGATATGGGAGAGAGCAGATTGGATGAGGGGATATCTAGTGGGACTGCTATTCTGGGGTGGTGGGTAGGGAAAAAATGGGGGGAAAATGTAACTCATAATCTGGTGGAAATGAATGATGTAAACCAGAAGTTAATAAAGCATTTGTTTAATTAAAAAAAATAAACTGAAATAACAGTAGTTTCTTTATATAATCATGTATTTGTGAGAGTTAATGTAAGTCTTTCTAAATGATTATCTCTGTCAGAAAAGTCCCAAAATTACATAAATCAAAGGGAGAGGAATAAAGAGATTACTGGGAGATTGTTTCAGATAACATATGGAATTTTGTTGACATTTTTTAACAGCCTGTAGTATTTAATGCTACTGAAACTGGCCACATACAGCTCCAAAATCTGATAAATGTATCTCTCCCACACATAGTATTAAGTGGGATAATAAACAATTATTTTTATCAAATCTGTTTCTCATTTCCAATTCAATTCAACAAATATTTATTGGTCACTCCCTGTGTATATGACACTATATGCTAAGAAATGGGACTTCCAAAAAGGTCATAGCTACTGACTTCAAGGTAGTTTGCATTCAGTTGGAGGCATAATACATGCAGACATTTAAGCAAGTACAGGGTAATGTGAGGATGAAAATAGAAATGGAATTCATTTAATCTCTTTTTATCTCAACTAACCCATTTGTAAAATAGAATTTTGGAAGTTTTATAGAGAACACTGTAAAATTGTCTCTTTCTAATATAATTAAGGTTAGTTCTTGGCACTTGGAGTTCCCTGGTCATCTTGACAGTTTTACTGTCCTAGTCTGGAAGTTGAAGGAAACATTCCTACATAATTTGTATAACTATACTCAGTTCAACCCACAGGGACTCAGACATAAAAATGACGGATAATGTGTCCCATGAGATCAAAGTTAAGGTATCTATGATGTAAAGGAAAAATCTGGAGTGGTTTCTGTTGTTTGGCAATGTTATAATAAATGGGTAAAGGGGGGCTAGTAATAGGGAGGGCTAGAGAATCCCCAAAATATTTTGGAAAAGGCCTCTAACTGGGGCACAGGCATTATAGAGTGACCAAGGAAAGTTGCAGATCAAAATCTGCTTTGAACTACAAAGAGTTGCGGGAAGAATGACATACTATCCAGCATAGTAGACTGCTGAGTAAACCAAGATTTGTGATATCTGATGAGAGCAGAAGAAAACTTCAGATAGACTCATATAAGGGAGAGATAAGGCACACAGAACTGAGGACCAGCACCATCTTCCAAAGAGTGTCAGGAGGAAACAAGTTCTAAGGAGCAACACTACAGACTTGTAGCTAGAAGCTCTGCCTAATAAATGGCTAGCCATGGTCAAGTTAAGCTCTGGCTAAGTATTGAACACTGATGGGTATTTCTATGGGTTCTGACACAAAATTGTATTTGGTTTTCCTGAGCGATAAGTAAACTTTTTTTCCTTTCCTGCTTTGCTTTCCTTTCCTTTCCTTTTTTTTTTTTTTTTAGTTTTCTGAAGCGTATGCATCCAAGGAGAGCTGATCAAAAAAAAAAAAATACAGGGTGGTGTTAGTGAAATTTTAAGATTACCTGAGAATATAAATATATTAAAAATATAGATAGATGTAATAAGTAGATGGATGAAGGAGTTCATTTTAAAATAAATAAATAAACCAACTTTGTCTTTCCTTTTCTGTTTTGTTTAGTGAAGAATCTGCATTCAAGGACAGCTGATCACAAAATGCTGGGTGGTGCTAGATAGTGAAATTTTCAAATTATCTGAATAGGGCCAAAGCCAGAAAAGTAAAGCATTGCCCACCTCCCCACCCCAACATGTGCCAGGTCCCTTTGTGTCTTATGAGAGATACTGACAAAATAATTACATTCACACTACCTACCTCCACAGGATTCTCATGAGAATTTGCAAAACTGGAAAAATCTGTAAACTTAAACTGCTTTAAAAAGACATGAATTATCATCATATCATTATCATCCAGATTTCTTCTGAACGGAACTGTTTTTCCTAGCCAAACAGTATTGTTAGCTTTTCTATGAATTCAATACTGCATCTGCCATCTTTATATATTTACATAGATCCACCTCATATCCAGAATGTATTTCTTCCTTAACTCCATAGAATCCTTCCCTCATTTCAATTCTCAGCTGAATTCCAACTTGTCCCTCAGATATCATTCCTAATCCCCCTAACACCCAATGCCAAGCATTAGAGCTCTCTATCTTGGCTTTACTATGTAATTACTCATTTATATACATATTGTGTCATCTTTACACAAAGAATATAAAAGCCTTGAAGACAGGGTTATTGTCTTTTATCTTTGCATCTCTAGTATCTATTACGGTGCCATACAGGTGCTTAACAGATGTTTTTAATTGGTATTGTGCTAAAATGACCAACAACAAGTTCTGTAACAGGGGCAGGGAGGTGGCACAGTGAATAGAACACCAGCCCTGGAGTTAGGAGAACCTGAGTTCAAATCTGGCCTCAAACACTTAACACTCACTAGCCATATGACCGTGGGCAAGTCACTTAACCCCAATTGCCCCCTGCAAAAAGCAAAAAAGAAAAAAAAACAACCCAAGTTCTATAACAATTAAAACTTCTATGGAAATTATAAATTTTTTCCACAAATATTTATTGACTGTCTAGCACTCTTGAATACCCAGGACTAATGGAAACTTGCTCAAGGAAATGATCAATTTTGAGAATTCTTCAAAAATGCATCTCATCTGCTACTTCTCTTTTTATCTACATCTTGCAGGACAATAGTTTGGAATTGTAATGAACAAATTAAAGGATGGAACTTACCATGTCCTGGAGGGTATCGCCTCCATTTAATGTGGACAGTTAACTCATCCACAGAAAGCTTAGGCCAATTTCGATAATAGGGGCACTTATGGATTAGCTGCTCCCTTGTAAGTTTTTCCATTTTAGCTTGTTCCTGAAAGAGAATGAATGATCAGAGTATTCGTCACCAGATAAATAAGAAAATAACAAGAAGAAAACAGGCAAAAAAGATAAGAACAGAAACATGGAGGTTGGCAAAGACAAAAAAAAACAAAAACAGTTTTTGTCTGGTTAGAATTCAGTAGAATCAAGTACATGCCAAAGGAATGACATTCACTGCAAAAGCATCACTTTTATGACCATAGAGAGGTTGTTTATATCATTAAGTTTATACCTTTTAACAGTTATAAGCATAGGCATACTTATTAAATTTTGTTTACCTCTTTTCTCACTTCTCACAGGCATACAAATCTTTTTATATGGCATTCCTTTTTTTGGAAGCATTTTAAGAAAGTATCATTGTGTGTTTTTAACAATCCCATCACCCTATTAAATCAAACTCAAAAGTTAGTCTTTTCGGGCTCAAAACTAAAACAGTAATACTTTGCAGTAAAAAGCTGTCACTCTGAAAATCAAAACAATTTTCCTCAGAAGTAGATTTCAGCTTCAGGATTAATAATTTCAATGTCCAATTCACACCATGCCTCTTCCTCTGACACAAAAATTTGTCAATTCTTCAGGTAAATGTCCCTATCTGTTGACTTAACTCTATGGTCCCACTGATTCATTAAGCATTCAAGGAATGCTAACTATGTAGGAAGCACTGTCTTATAGGATATGAATGGTAGGAAAAAAGAAATGGTCTCTCCTTCCTGATCTTGAGAAGCTTACAATGGCCATAGACCTAGAGTGGGGAACCTGCAGCCTCCAGGCCACAAGTGGCCTTCTACGTCCTTTGGTGTGACCTTTTGAGAAAAAATCCTCTTATTAAGTGGATTTGTTCATTGAAGTCTGGATTCAGTCAAAGAGCCACACTTGGGGACCTAGAGGATCACATGTGACCTCAGGGCTGCAGGTTCCCCACCCCTGCCATAGATCTCTGAAATCTAGTGAGGGAGACAACAGACAAGTAGACACCTATGTTGCCCTTTTCAAATGTATTCTGGAAATTGTGGGGTGGAAGGTTAAGAGGTTATGGTATAGTAAATAAAATGCCTGGTACATGGTAAGTACTTCATGAATGCTTGTGGATTGACAAGCAAATAGAAATCAAATTGAATTAAATTAGAAAATAAAATAAGCCCATCATAATTTTTATGTACTGTAAATCAACCAACAGAAGTTTTTATTGAGTTCTTACTATTTATTTAAGATTTTGATCAAAGTGTTATAGAAAGATTAGTTTTATTAGCAGTATTCAGCCTGGTTTAGAGAAAGGAGAGCCCAAAATCAAGGAGGCAATAAATGAGGTGGAAGAGAAGAAGGCCTTTGGTAAGTACAGTTTCAGGGTAAGCGTACAGGAAGGGTCCTTTTACTCTGCCCCTCACAGTACTGCACAATGCATTGGTAATGCTATAATATCAATTTTCTTAAAATATTTCTTTCATGTTATTCCCATACTCAAAAGGTTTAATGGCTCCCAATTGTCTCCCTAATCAGATCCTCCCTAATCCAGAATACAACCTACTTTATGAGCCATTGTTCCACTATTCTTAACTGGATCATACTCCCTGAACCAAAGCTCTGAACAGAAAGTTACTCTTTTTGCAACACTCTTGTTAGAAAGTATATTTTGCTATCATAAAATCAGGACTGTCCTAGGAAACCCATGATTTATTATTGAAAACTATAATAATTTCAAGATGATGTAGGAGAAAGAGTCAGATGACCTAGGCTCTCATCTCATCTCTTCCACTTACTAGCTGTGTGGCCAAAGGCAATTCCTTTAATCACTCTGGGCATCAATTTCCTCATATGTTAAATGAGGTGATTTAGTTAGATACTCTCTAAATTAGTAATCCTATGATCCTATGATTCTCATAAAATAGCCCTACACGTTAGTTATGCTGATCTA
Organism: Gymnobelideus leadbeateri; assembly: GCA_011680675.1. NCBI lineage: Eukaryota > Metazoa > Chordata > Mammalia > Diprotodontia > Petauridae > Gymnobelideus > Gymnobelideus leadbeateri. Next base: position 138,045 of record WOXC01008727.1, on the reverse strand, counting down.
AAAGAGGTCAATGAATATTTGGCCACTGCCTTCTCCCATCTTTTTGTTTCTCCTATTCTGGCTATCTAAAATGCTGTCAGTCATCCTATACACAAACAACTCCTTAAAAACTTCTTTAAAGTCTAGCTTAAATCCTAACTTCATGGAACTTTCCCTGTCTACCTCATTTCATAGTGTTCTCTCCCAATTGTGGAATGTTATTTTTATTGGTTTCTATATTTGGCATTTAATATCTGCTACCTTGCTAATTATCACTGTGCATATGTGTACATGTGTATTTGTGGGGTGTCTCCTTAATTATATTATAAGCTTCTGGAGAGCAGAGACCATGTTTTGCACTTTTTGTATTCCAGATTATGTACTCAGTTATTAATTCATTCTTCTATTTATTTAAGGAAACTGGAGACATTTTAAAAGAAAAAAAATGTCATTTGTTTCTAACACTCAACAAACAAAGGTCTAACTTTGAAAATTATAGCCTTAGATATTAGAGTTTTGCTCCATTAGGGTCACTTGGTCAAAAAATAACAGGCTTAGACATAGTCAACTAGCATTAAATAAGTGCCATATATAATTTGTCAGGCAATGTGCTAGGAATAAAAGGAAGGCAAAAGACAGACACTGCTCTCAAATAACTCATAGTCTAATAAGGGAGACTACATGCAAACAGTGATGTACAAATAGGATATATGCAGGTTAAATTGGAGATGATCTTAGAGGAAAGGCACTAAGATTAAAGAGGACTAGGAAAGTTTTATTGTAGAAAGGTAAGACCTTAGCTGAGATTTGAAGGAAGCCAGGAAAGTCAAGAGATAGTGATAAAGAAGGGGAAGGTATAACAGCAAACACCCTAGCATACCCAGGATGACCTGCTAATATAAGTTCTTTGATCTGCTTTTCTAGGAAGTATTGCTCAAAAGGGGGCTAACAATTCTACTTTTAATTGCATTCACTAGTTCAGGGAAAAGTCAGCAACCTGAACATCAGAGAAAATACAAGTAAGAAATTAGCATAAAGACCAATGAACAGGGCTCCAGCTGTCTGAGTAAAGCAATATTACCTTACACTTTACGTACATCACTGGATTGAAGTAGCACAGAAATCTGAGTAGTTGGGGGCTCTGAACATATGACTACTCAGAATCTTGACCAGGAAATCAAAAGATCCTTTTCATAAGCAAACCCCCAAAGCAAAATGCCAACTCTGAGTATGTATACACTTCTCAGAGCCAGAAGGCATCACAACCCTGGGTGACTCAGTGCCTAATTAGGTTAAAACCAAAAGGTGTGAAAGCCTTCCTACAAGCAAGCCTCCCCTAAGGAAGCTTTTCCTTAGGCAAGTTCATCCCCCAGAGGGCTCTATGTGATTCAGGGTATATCACAGCTGGGCACATAGGCCTATTAATGGGTGGGGAAGATCTTATATCCCATTAACAGTACAGAAGGGGAGATAGAGTGTTGTGCTCCAGGAGGGAGATGTCCTTCAAGCATGAGAGACAGTGACTGAAAATGTAAGGAGACAATAACTGGATTATTGTGTATAGTAAATAGAGTATTGTGTGTGTGTATACACACATATATATATGTGTGTGTATATGTGTGTGCATACAAGTGTGTGTATATATGCATGTATATGTGTATATATGTATATATACAACATGCACGTGTGTATATACATGTGTGCATATATACCTATGTATATGCACATATATGTGTCTGTGTATATATGTACATATATGTGTATGCATACACATGTGTGTATGTATTAGACACATGTGTGTGTTTGCATAAGCGTATGTATATATGCATGTGTGTGCAGAAGCACTGGATTTGATTGAATGGTGGAGGGCAGGTAGAATATGACATGGTTTGATTTGTGCTTTAGGAAAAACAATTTGAGAGTTTAGTAGAGGATGGAGTGGAGTGAGTAGAGACTCGCATGATAAGAGTAAGCAAGACAGGTTACACCATGGATATCAACAGTTAATAAGCCAAAACTATCTGTTCCATAATGGAGGTTCTTGTTGTACCATAATGTTCTAATAAGAGTAAAGAGAAGAAGGAAGAAGTGATCCAAGGAAGCATGAGTCTTCTGGGTCCAAGAGAAATAGGAATGTTGCTTTGTGAACAGCCACCACATAGCAAAATGGATAGAGGGAAAGAATGAGAATAAGGATTTCATATAGGACTTACTACATATAATATCTCATCAGATAATATGTTGGGCCTGGAGTCAGGAAGACCTAGGTTCAAATCCAATTCCAAGCATTTACTAGCTGTGAGAACCTTGGTAAGTCTCTTCAGCTGTGTCTGCCTCAGTTTCTTCAGCTGAAGATGGGGATAATAACAGCACCCACCTTGTAAGGCTATTGTAAGAATTAAATGAGATACCATTTGTAAAAGGCTCAGAACAATTCTTGGCACATAGTAGATGCTTAATAAATGGTTGTTTTTTTTTCCCTTCCTTCTTAAACCTTGTAATGAATAGAGAGTCCATGTAATGAAGTAGAAAGAACAATGAATTTATGATCAGGAGATACAGGTCCAAATTATATCTTCAATAACTATGGAGCCATGTCTAACTCACTTATTATTACTGAGCCTGCTTTCCCTTCTCTAAAATGGAGGCAGCATTTGCACTCTCAGATCTCTTGGGTCAATATGAAGAAAGCACTACATAAAGTTATAGTATTGTCATAATTGTCCCAATAAATGAAAACTCTCATATAAAATAACAGTAAATATTATCAAAACAATGGAAATACTGTCTGGTAAGGCCATTATGGGAGCAGAGGAGGTAGTTTCTAGGGCATTTGACCTTCTAGGAATCCACTCAAAGTTCACAGCAGGATAAAATGATATACCCCAGAAGCAATTTCTTCTTTGTCCAAAGTCCACTTTTCACATTCTGCAAGTCAATGTTAGCAGATGAATTGGGCTACACCCTGTATAGACTGTGTACTCCAGGAAGTTCATGTGGTAGAGTAAATAGGATCACGATATTTTATTCTCTGTATAATTATACCCCTGTTCAATAGATTACTGGCATCATTACTTTAAAACTTCTGGGAAGTCTTAGGAGTAGCAGGAAAATAAATGGCATAATAGGGTATTGATAGTCATAGCTTGGTTGAAAAGTAACTTTACACTAATGCTTGTTTTTCCCCTGATTAGACTGTGCATCCAGTTTAATAAACACCTGAACCCCTGTAAATATTCAGACTCCTTCAGATGAATGGGAGGGGGAACCTATATTTGTTTGTGTGTTTTTAATTGTCAATGCAATGACACAATCCTCAGGGCTTACTGTACTTTGGAAGATGTCACTAACATTGTCTCCCTCTGCTGAGATGAATCCTAAAATTTCATTGCTTTCATATCCTGCACAAATCTAAATTCTAATGATTACAATATGAAATCTGAGACCACCTAAAATCTCAAATGAATGTACTGCTAGCAACCCCTACATTATTTTCAGTAATGATTCTTCTCATTCCATACTGCTGCTACTAGTAAAAAGGCATTTAATAAATGTTTTATTGAATTTGAATTGGCCAAAATTAAAAGTGAGTCCCATTAGATCTGACTATACTATGACATACCCAGAATAGGCCTCCCTAATACAGGAAAAACAGTAATATCATGACAGATAGATTAGATAGATATGTATATATGTATGTGTATATGTATATATCTATATCCACAATATACACATATAAATCTATGTCTATATGTGTATATATTTATATATTTATATATGTTCATATATCACAATATACTGCATATTATATAACATGACATATAATAAATTATAATTTCCATTACATAATATAATGGAAAGCAATTGGTCATATGACATATGACATATTTTAATATATTATCATAAGCTATAATATAGTATGACATATTTTATAAAAGAATTCATTCAATGGTATATTGTACTATATAATATTTAATATTGTATAATAACACATAAATAAATATATAATATTTGTTTATATGTATAGACATCTATTCTATTTTAATAATAGTATATAAGATAATATTATATATTGCAATATATACATAATTCATTCAACTGTATATTATATACAATATAATATATAAGTGTATATGAACAAAAAGAAAAATTATATATAACTATATATGTCTACATAACAGATATACATATACACATTAGATAATATATAACATATTGCATTGTCTTACATATCTAACATAATTGTGTGATTTGTAATGTTATTATAGTTTCTATATTATATATGATTATTTTATACCAGGGAATATGCTCATTATACATACCTCTTTAACCTTGGCATACTCCTTTGCATTGATTTTAAGAAGTTCACAATCATCTTCCATGATAAGAGAGTACAAGTTTGAGCCCATCTTAGGTTCAGGCAGCTCTATCAGTGTGCCAAAGCCATTCCAGGGACCAAGCTGTAAGGAAAACAAAAGGAAAAGTGATTATAGCATTTAAAATTATAATAATGTATAGAAGCAGTAGTGGTGACACTGGATAAGGGGGAGGCCTGACAAAGTCATCTTCTATGTCTGAACTGCAATGCTACCACTGAAGTGTCAGACTCTACATTATACATGAAAGATTGCTTTACACTATTTCAATTCAATTCATTTCTCAAGCATATTAATCACAAATATGGTCAATCGGTGTTAGTCACTGACAATACAAAGGTTAAAAGTTATATGATCCCATCACTCAATAAACTTACAATCTAAGAGAAGGGTGTATAGACAGATATATATGTCTACCTCTCTCTCTCTCTCTCTCTCTCTCTCTCTCTCTCTCTCTCTCTCTTCACTTCCCCCCATGGAAGGCATATCTAGCTATGTACATATGCATGAATGTATATATGTCTACACATATAAATATAAATGTATATGCATATATGTGCATATATATTCATACAGCCATACAAAATAAGCATCATACAAGGTAGAATGTGATGGTGTAAAGTGAAGATTGGAGCAATCTAAGAAAATTTGAAGACAAAAAAACTCTTCCATCTGTTGGAATATCAGAGAAGGCTAAAAGGAGGAGGTTAAAAAAATCTGAAGATTGGGGCAGCTAGGTGGCACAGTGAGTAGAGTGCCGGGCCTGGAGTCCGAAGGACCTGAGTTTGGATCCTGCTTCAGACACTTAACACACACAAACAAAGAAACAAAAAACTAGCTAGCCATGTGACCTTGGGCAAGTTACTTAATCCCAATCGCCCTCCAAAAAGCTAAAAAAAAAAAAATCTGAAGATTTCAAAAGATTGAAATCAGTACAGGGCATGGGTAGACAATTTACTTTAGGTGAGAAAATGCAGGATGAAATCAGGAGGAAAGAAAAGCTAGTGATATAATTTTTTTGAAATAAAACTTATATGAAGGGGAGAAACAAAAGGCAGGAAAGTTAGGCTACACACATACACACACAATGGAGGGTGCTAAATGTCACGTTTTTCTTCTTTTCTTTTTATATTTTTAGTCTTTGAAGCAACAGTAAAACTTGAAGATTGTTGAACAAAAAGTGGCATGGTCAGAGCAAGTGGCCATGTGAATGGAGAAAAGGAAATGAATATGTGAAATATCATTAAAGTAGGACTTTGTTACACATTAAAATGATTCAGTGAAGAGGTGAAAGGACTTTGAAATGAATCCATGCACACTAATGCACTGTTGGTAAAGTTATAAATTACTACAACTATTCTGAAGAGCAATTTCAATTATGCAAATAAAGTGACTAAAATGTCCATAACCCTTCATCCAGAGATTGTACTATTAAGCATATACACCAAAGATGCCATTAATCAAAAAAAGAAAAAAGATTTCCAAATACTCCTAAATATTTATAGCAGTACTTTGGTGCTAGCAAAGAATTGTAAACAAAATAGATGCCTATCGATTAGGGAATAGACAAAGTGTGGGGCATAAATGTAATGGAATATAATGTACTATAAAATTATAAATATAAGAATACAGAGAATTATCCAAAGATTTACACCTAATAAATGCAAAATAAAGTAAACAAAGACAAGAAAATAATATACATAATGACTATAATGATGTAAATTAAAAGAAAAATGACAGAATAGAAAATGAAAGTTTCAAAATCACAAAGAACAAGAATGACTTGGGGAGGCTAGGTGGCGCAGTGAGTAAAGCTCTGGCCCTGGAGTCAGAAGGACCTGAGTTCGGATCTGTCCTCAGACCCTTAACGCACACACAAACAAAAACCTAGCCGTGTGACCTTGGGCAAGTTACTTAATCCCAACTGCCCTCAAAAAAAAAGAATGACTCCAAAAAAGAGAAATGATAAGATACCTTTCACCACTCTTTCATTGAATTAGGGTCTATGTATATGAGCTATATAATATATTGTCAGATTTTTTTGTTATGCTCATTTTTTTCTTTAAAAATATTTGTCATGTGGGATGAATCTCTGGGAGAGAAGATATAGGAGGAAACATAGTCAATGTGGAAGCTAAATAAAAACAGATAAAAATTTGTTTTAAAGTGATGATTATAAGACTTGATGACTAATCCAATGGAAATGCCATTATCAGAAAAAGGGAAATAAGAAGGACAGTTTTAGAGGAAAGATGATTGACTCAATTTTCTACCCTGTATCAAAGAAGATTATAAGATTTAGGGCAAGAAATAATCTTGGACATCATCTAAGTTCTACCCCTTTGTTTTATAAATGAATGAACTGAGGTGCAAAGACTTAATTATTTATCTAATTTCATATGTAGTGAGCAGCAGAGTCAGGAGTAGAACATTGGACCTAGAATCAAAATTTTTTAAATTCTTTCCACAGATAATTACTATTTGAATGGACTTCAGATTTTTCCACTTTAAAATGGGGATAATAATAACACTTCCCTACCAGAGTTGTGGTAGGGATCAAGTTAGATGATAAGTACAGAGCTTTATAAAGCTCTAAAGCTCTATATAAATGCTAATTTGTTATTATCTTATTGTTATTGTTTTTTATTACTGATTGTTTATTGTTACATAGTCTTTGCAGTGTTGTAGGTTCCCTGAAGGCAGGAATTATTTGCTTCTCTGTCTTTGTGTTCCTGGGGCTGTATCAACAGAGCAGTATTCACAATGCCTATAGTAACTATAAATATGCTGATATGGTTATTTATCACAAAATATACCAGGCTCTATACATGGGGAATAAAGCTAGAACATTTATTCAAATACAAGAAAACTGAGTCCCAAAACCAGAAAGTCAAAGCCATCACAGTAGTTAGGAAGTCGGCACACATAGTTAATGTAGTAAATACCCATATTCTCAAACCTTCAAAACAGAGCAGGCTACCTCTCCTCTCCCCACTCATGGCAACTGCTCAGCATCCAGGAAGCATGTTCCCAGCAGCTCTGGCCCCTGCAGTTCCTGTCCCTGGCAGTCCTCAGCAGGAGAACTTAGCAGAAATTCTGGCTAGCTCAAAAACAGGAGTTCGCTCTGCCACCTGCTGCTACTGCCTGCTGCTGCTGCCACCACGTTTCCAGTTGCCTCAGGAGCTTTAGCTTGGCTTTTGCTTCCTCTTGTCCCACTCCTTCCTGCTAGGTCAGCAAGTCCAAGTGTGCATGGAAGATCTTTAAATCCCATAACCCTTACAGGGGCCCACCTAAGTATCTATAATATATAGTATGTGCTTAATATTTTTTTCTGATTGATCAACTGAAGGTAAGATGGACTTGGCAGTCATTTGCAAGAGGGGATAATGAAGTCAGTGGAAAAGTATACCAAAGAAGAAACTACACAGAGAGAAAGAAGGCGGCAGAGGACAGAGTCCTAGTGAGGATGGTGATGAATTAAGAAGGAACAATCAGGTAAGAAGAGAACCAAGTGAAAAACAGAAACACAGAGGCCAAGGTGGGAAAATGTATCAAACTGGGACTAGTCAATAGTGTCAGATAACACAGAACAGGTAAGAGCAAGGACCCTATCTGAGCATACAAATATGCTCAGATATTCTTAGCCATTCAACAAAAACAACAGAACAATGATAAAAACCTTGCTTTTAATATTTCCGTTCCTCGGGGGGGCGGAGCCAAGATGGCGGAGTAGAAACAGCTCGTCCAAGCCTCTCTGCCCCTAGATTCTCCACAAACTATGTAAAAAAGGACTCTGAAAATCTTCTGGAGCCCCAGCACCCACAGAACGACACAGAGAAGCTAACCTCCCGCTGAGGACAGCCCAGCACCCTGCAGGAAGGACCAGCGCAGTGGTCTGGGAGCCGGCAGCGAGCAGAGCGCAGGAGCCGAGCCGAGCCCAGGTCCACGTGAGCCGAGGTTTTAGCCCCAGGGCGGCAGGGCCAGCAGCCGGCTGGAGGAACCCCAGAACACCAGGAACTGTGGAGACGCCAGAATTATCAACATAGACTTGCCTAGGACAAAGTAAGAGGTTAGTGTCCTATGGACTTTGGGACCTGTATTTGGGGAATGCGTCAGCTCCCTCCCCTGGGGGCTAGAAGCTGCTGAGGAGACATGCCACTGTGTAGTTTTCAGAGGCATTTCCAGCTCCCAGCCTACAAATCGTGGGGAGATCCAGCGATCAGTCTTGGGGGGTAATCGCTCTTGCTTTAACCTCCCTGGATCTGGATTGTGATCTAGGGTGGAAGTTGTGGGTGGGTTTATAGCTTGCCAGAAACGGAAGTTGCCCCCCACACGTTCGGGACGAAAATTCCTCTATCTGGCCTTAAAGCCATAGTGTGGCAACAAGCCCAAAAGTCAAGCAATTAAGTGGCAACATGCCAAGGCAAAGGAAACAGAAAAATGCAACCCTAGACTCCTATTTTGGGGGCATAGAGCGGGAAAAGGACTGTGAGGTCAGAAGTCCTGCTCCAAAAGCCCCAGGGGAAACATGAGTGGGTTGCAGGCCATAGAGGACCTTAAGAAGGACTTTAAAAATCAAATAAGAGAAGTGGAGGAAAAATTGGAAAGAGAAATGAGAAGGATGCAGGAAAAGTATGAAATGAGGGTCAACAGCCTGACTGAGGAAAACAACACCTTAAAAAATAGACTAGCTCAAATGGCAAAGGAGGCCCAAAAGGGCAATGAGGAGAAGAATGCCTTAAAAGTCGAATTTGCCAGATGGAAAAAGAATCTCAAAAGTTCACTGAGGAGATTCATTCCTTCAGAGTTAGACTGGAGCAAATGGAAGCTAGTGACTTTATGAGAAATCAAGATGCTGTTAAGCAGATCCAAACAAATGAAAGATTAGAAGGCAATGTGAAATATCTCATGGGAAAAACCACTGACCTGGAAAATAGATCCAGGAGAGACAATTTAAAAATTATTGGACTACCTGAAAGCCATGATCAAAGAAAGAACCTAGAAATCACCCTTCAAGAAATTCTCAAGGAAAACTGCCCTGATGTTTTAGATCCAGAGGGCAAAATAGAGGTTGAAAGAATCCACAGATCACCTCCTGAAAAAGATCCCAAAAAGAAAACTCCCAGGAATATTATAGCCAGGTTCCAGAATCCCAAGATCAAGGAGAAAATACTACAAGCAGCCAGGAAGAAACAATTTCAATATTGTGGAAACACAATCAGAATAGCCCAGGACCTGGCAGCTTCTACACTGAGGGATCGAAGGGCATGGAATATGATATTCCAGAGGGCAAAAGAACTGGGAATGAACCCAAGGGTCACCTACCCAGCAAAACTGAGTATTTTGTTTCAGGGGAAAATATGGTCATTCAGTGGAATAGAGGACTTTCAAGCATTCTTGAGGAAAAAACCAGAATTGAATAGAAAATTTGACATCCAGACACAAGAAGTAAGAGATGCCTGAGAAGGTAATCAGGGAAAAGAAATCAAAAAGAACTTATCAAAGTTGAACTATTTACATTCCTATATGGAAAAGCAATATCTGTGACTGATGATATCTTTCCCACTATGAAAATAATGGAAGAAGGGGGTGTGGTCATACGAATAAATATGTGAATGTGTGTGTATATGGTTACAGTTATATATGGATAGAGGGCATAGGTTGATTTTGTTGGGAAGGGAGAGTACTCAAGGGATGAAATTATGAAGTGAGAGAGGAAAGTGGCAAGAGGAGATGGGGAGAGACATGGTAGGGTAAACTATCTCATGTAGGGGAAGTGGGTGCAAAGGAGGGGGAGAATAAGGAAGGCTAAAAAGGCAAAACCACATTCACATTGAATTTGGTTCAGGGAGAAAATGACATACATACTAAATGGGATATCTCAACCTGCAGCAGGATAGGGGGAAGGGGGATGAGAGGAGGGATGATGGATGGGAGGGCATCCTTGGGGTGAGGGGAGGTTGGAAGTACCCACTATAGAAGAGGGACAGGATCATGTAGGGAATGGACCAGGTGGGGGTGGGATGAGTGGGAGGGAATTATAAGCAGCCTTGTACAATATATCTACTATGATAATGTTTTGCATAGCTAGACATGTACAACATATACTGAATTACTTATCTCCCAAGAAGGAATGGGTGACAAGGGAGGAAGGAAATGGATCTGAAATTCAAGGTCGTAACATTAAATGTTTCAAATATATATATAAATACTATTATTAATACTCTTTTGCCTATAATTGGGAGATAAGATGTGCAGGCATTGGGACACAAAGATTCATCTTCCTCTAATGGAAAAGTCGATGGGGGTATGGGAGAAGGTATGGGAGAGAGCAGATTAGAGGAAGCGATATCTTGTGGGACTGCTATTCTGGGAGGTTGGGTAGGGGAATAATGGGGGGAAAATGATTGTAACTCAAAATCTGGCAGAAATGAATGATGTAAAACAGAAGTTAATAAAGTATTTGTTTAAAAAAATATATATATTTCCGTTCCTCTAACATTTGTCTTTTCTCAGCCATTTTTCTATTCCTGACACAATAGTGTCAGATAACACAGAACAGGTAAGAGCAAGGATCCTTGGATTTTTTTAAGTTCCCTAGATTGAAAAAACAGTCATGCCTGTCTTTGTGAAAGTAGTTTCAACAGAGCATTTAGGATGGAATTCAAACTTCAGTAAGTGGAGAATGCAGATACAGACTTCATTCTTTTTTTTTTTTTTTTTTTGCTTTTTGGAAGGCAATTGGGGTTAAGTGACTTGCCCAAGGTCACACAGCTAGGTTTTTTTTTTGTTTGTGTGTGTTAAGTGTCAGAGGCCAGATCCGAACTCAGGTTCTTCTGACTCCAGGGCCAGCACTCTACTCACTGCGACACCTAGCTGCCCCCCCCCCTTTTTTTCAGACTTCATTCTTGAAGTTAAACAGTGAATTGAAAGAATGGCTGAGAAAAGACAAATGTTAGTGGAACGGAAATGTTAAAAGTAAGGTTTTTATCATTGTTCTGTTGTTTTTGTTGAATGGCTAAGAATATCTGAGCATATTTGTAGCCAGAAGAGATCAGAAACAAGAGTTGGAGAAAAAGGCCTATAAATCCCCTACTGTCCTTCTCTGGGCCTCAGTATCTTTAAAGTGCGATTGAACTAGATGGCCTTTGGGGTCCATTCTAGCTATAAGTCTATGATTCCTGATTCTATGAATTCTGATAATATATGATACATCACCAACTTTCTTAAATGCCAGTATACTGAGAAATTAAGTTTTAAATATAGTACATTAACATTAAAAAAGTTTATTTACTTATCAATCTTATTTGAATTTTTATATCATTTTTATGATTGTTTTTTTAGTTTTCCTGGGTCATTTGAAATGATTCCCTCAGTTATATGTTTTAAGAAGCACCTGAAAAAGAAATAACAACCACTGAAAAGCAACTTGGGATAATTTTTTAAAATATGTGCAAGAGGGGTTGCTAGGCAGTGCAGTGAATAGAGTACCAGCCCTGGAGTCAGGAGGACCTGAGTTCAAATCTGGCCTCAGACACTTGACACACTTACTAGCCATATGATCTTGGGCAAGTCACTTAACCCCAATTGCCCTGCCTTCCCCCCTCCAAAAAAAATTTAAAAAAAATATGTGCGAGAATAACTAACCTAATTTAGTTTTAATAGTCATTGAGCTACTGGATAAAAGGAATACTGTAAATGTAGCATATTTTGATTTCATTAATATAATCAATCACATTTCTCATGACATTCTTGTGGAGAAAGTGTATAGATTTAGATTTATTAATAGATATCCATATTAACATATCAATAACAATATATTAATAAGTAGCATTTTTATATTTTAATGCTGCAAAATTCTTTTACATATATTATTGTACTCTTTCCCACAACAAACCTGGGAGGTAGGTACTATTATTATACTCATTTTATAGATGAGGAAATTGTGGCTGATTGAGGTTGCCCAGGGTTGTACAGCTAGAGATAGCCTGTAACTGCATTTGAACTCAGGTCTTCAAGACTTTAGATCTAGCACTCTGATAGTACATTTTTGGTGTATTTGAAAATGTTTCAATGATCACACCCAAATTTCAGTGATTAATATATGAACTGATGCTAACCTGAAAGGAGGTCCCTAATGAGTGTCCTGAGGCTCCCTTCTTGGTCCTCACTTTGAAAGTTTTATCACTGATTTGGATGAAGTAATTGAAATAATGCTTACCAAATTTTAATGATATTAAGCTCAAAAAGATAGTTATAGAAACTGGATAGTGAAATTGGCATTGAAAAAAATTTCTTATCAGTCTGGAGCAATGGGTTAAATATAAAATATATCACATCACACCTATCAGATTGGCTAACACTGCAAAACAGGAAAATGATAAATGTTGGAGAAGATGTGGGAAAATTAGAACACTAATACATTGTTGGTGGAGTTGTGAACTGATCTAACCATTCTGGAGAGCAATTTGGAATTATTCCCAAAAGCATACTATGCATACTCTTTGACCCAGCAATATCACTTTTACATCTGCATCACAAAGATATCATAAAAACAGAAAAAGGACCCACGTGGGCAAAACATATTTATAGCGGCTCTTTTTGTGGTGGGGAAGAATTGGAAATTGAGGGGATACCCATCAATTAGGGAATAGCTGAACAAGTTGTGGTATATCAATGTAATGGAACACTATTGTGCTATAAGAAATGATGAGCAAACAGACTTAAGAAAAACCTGGAGAGACTTATATGAACTGATGCTGAGTGAAATGAGCAGAACATTGTACACAGTAACAAGCACATTGTGCAGTGGCTGACTTTGATAGACTTAGCTCTTCTCAGCAATGTAAAGATCTAAAAAAAACTCCAAAGGACTCATGCTTGAAAATGCTCTTCACATCAAGAGTAAGAACTTTTGGGTTTGAATGTAGATGGAAGCATACTATTTGCTCTCCTTTCCTTCTGTTGTTTTGTTTTGTTTCTTCTTTTTCATGGTTCCTCCCATCAGTTCTAATTCCTCTTTCCATCATGACTAATTGAAAATATGTTTAATACGAATGTACAAGAAGAGCCTATATCAGATTGAATGCCATATTGGGGAGGGATCAGGGGAGAGGCAGAAATTTTGAAACTCAAAATCTTGTAGAAGTGAATGTACTATATAAACTAAAAATAAATTAAATAAAAATATAACAACATGATACACAGTTGGGTTTATAAAAATTAACCACATGAGTATGAGATAAGGAATCTATCAAATAATAAGAATTTATTAAGTACCTACTATATATTGCAGACATCATACTAATCATCAGGGATGAAAAAGATAAAACTAAAATAGTTCCCATTTCCAAGGAGTTTACATTCTACCAAGGAAGAAAAAATGTACATGAATATAAAATAAATAGTAATTTGAAATGAATTAATTAGAAGGTACTAGAAGGTGGGGGGAAGCACATTTTTAAGAAACAGAGGTTAGGAAACTGTCTATTCCAGGTATTTTAGATAACCAATTCCAAGGAATGAAGTTGGAAAATTGAATATCTTAAGTCATGATAGAGTAAGATCTACTGTTAGATGTAATAAAGTGTCACGTCTGGATGTTCCTTGTGTAAAAAAAGACACATAGATTTGTGTTGAGTTTCAAGTTCAAAATGACACAAAATATCACATAAAACAAAATAAAGCTAATATAACTGTAGGGTTCTTTAAAAGCAGGTTAGTGTTCAAAAATGGAGATGATAGTCCTGCTATATAATCTGACAGGGATAGACCATACTTAGTCATCTGTGCTAATTGCTAAGAACCAGTTTAGGTAGAAGATTGATACGATAAAAAGCATTATTCCTCTACTCAAAAATCTTTGGTAGCTCCCAATTGCCTTGAATATGATATAGAAATTCTGAAGCATGCATTAAAGGAATTTAAGTCTGTCTCCAATCTTCCTTCCCCTGCTCATCATATTATTCCATTTTATACTGCCAGCATTCTAGCCAAAACAATTTATGTTCTTGTTCCCCAGATGAAGAAATGCATGTTTTACCTCACTGTCTTTCTGCTGGCTAAAATATGCTCTCTCCTTAACTCTTTAAAGTTCCTAGATTCACTGAAATTTTATGTTTCACTTCTTGAGTTCCCTAGTCACTGACACTATTTTTCTATCTGAAATTATCTTTTGGTTAAAAGAATGTAAGCTTCTTTGGATAAGAGACTAATGCCAGAATTTAGGGCAATGTCTTGTAGTACACATAGTTGTTGTTCATCCTTTGTTTCCAGAGAGCACCAATGACATCATATGGTGATGTTTTGATGTGAGAATTGGATTTAAGTGAGGCAGAGTTGCCCAAGATCATTAGCCTAACTCTCTCTTCCAAAGTCAGTGAAGTCTAGTGGCAAGATGAAAGTTAAGACTACTGGGGATGGTCCAGGATACAGTGGATGATCTTGGCATCTTTGGTGTCTCACCAAGCTCTAAGCAACCCACAGACCCTGCTTCACTGCCTTCATGGCCTTTGGAAAAAATTTTTTCTCACCCACCCCTTCTGCCAGAGGAAATCTTCATATGGTTGCAGCAGACACCCTCACTCACCAATGGGTTTGAGGTCTGTTGATTACACTTAACCCGATTTAGCCCATCTTCTGAGACAGTTCTACCCAGGTGTGGCCACTGAGCATGCTACAGCTTCTTGGAGCTACAAGTAAGAGCTGGGTGACAGTTGGACACCAAAGGTGGATAAACATCCCTGAAAAGAACTCAGCAAGCCCTTACATCAGAGATGCTAGTTAACTACTCCATAAATACCTCATACACTCCAGTATACATAGTAAGATCTTAATCAATGCATTTGAATTTATGAATGTCCACTGAATGGTGAGTAATTATGACTGATAAAATAAATTTCAGAAGATTAGACAAAAGAAGAGTAAATTTAAGGGGGGGCATGATCACATTCTCAAATATTTCTGTCATTGTGCAGAAGGATGACTAGACATATTTTCCTTGGTCTCAAAGTACAAAAGCAGGAGCATTGGGTATATGTATACCCATCTCTTTCCAGAGAGGTGATGGACTGAAAATACATAACTATGTTGAACATGGACAATATGGGAATTTGTTTCACTGGATTGCTGCATGTTTGTCATGAGAGGATTTTCAAATTGTTTAACTGGTTGAGCAAGGAGAGGAAGACATTTTTAAAAGACATAATTATAAAGATATATTGTTTAAAAGACTATAATTATATGAGTAGAATAATGAAAAGACCAATGAATTTAAAATCAGAAGATTCAATTCAAAATATGGCTCTGCTACTGTAATGATAATGGGGATTTGAAGATCTTCCCTGCCCCTTGTATTGGCAATCAAAAAGGCATTTAGCACTTTGTTTCAGTTCATGATTGTATCAAGTATTAAGATCCAGAACTTGTGAATCCCACAGTGGGAGGAAGATACTGATATAACAGGAAGGGGTGGAACAAGGAGGAGCAAGGAGGAGCTAATACCATATATAAGGAAAAGTCCAAGCTAGAGAGCCAAAACTGCTGAGAGAGGGAGGGAGATGGAGAGGAAGAAGAAGAGGGAGAGGGAGAAGAAAAGGGAGAGGGAGAGGGAAAGAGAGAGGGGAGGGAGGGAGGGAGGGAGAGGGAGAGGGAGAGGGAGAGGGAGAGAGAAAGAGAGAGAGAGAGAGAGAGAGAGAGAGAGAGAGAGAGAGAGAGAGAGAGAGAGAGAGAGAGAGAACTGCTAGGATCCTGAGAACTTCTGAGAACTGCTACGAATTGAGAACAGAATGGAGAACAGGACTTGTGATGACAGAACTGAGAACTGAACTGAGCATTGGGAAGAACTGAGAAGAGAATTCAGAAGAACTGAGAAATAAGAAGAGAAGATAACTGGGAGGAAGCATGGCTGTGGTGCTGGTACTTTGCCTCTCTGTTTTGATGTTACTTTGTCAAATTCATCTGTTGACAGAAGACATTGCTGTTACAGAAGTCCTGGGAATTGAATGCTCATTCAGAAGCCCTGAAAGAGGATTTTCTTGTTGTATGTTTACAGAAATCCTGGAGGAGGGTCTTACTGATGTTTTCAGAAGTCCTGGAACTATGCTGATGATTTGTGTTGATTCCTCAGACCTTGTTATTGGATCTATGTTTATTTCACAGGCAGAAAGTGAACTGATGAGGTGCCAGCAATGTGCATTGATGTTATTGTGGCTTTGTTAAGCTTTGTCTTCCCAGGAACAGAAACTGTGAAGGACCTGAGGTGGATTAGACACTGTTGAGCTTCAATATGGAATAGTAACTGCACAAGGAGCTGGACAAGGAACCGAGAGCTGTCTGCATTTGAACTCAGGTGACAGCTGGGTAGATTTGGGCTAGAGTTGGGACCATGAAAGAATCTTGGAAGCTGAGAGCCTATCTCAAGTCAAGATGAAAAGAGCTCTCCTTGAGTATTTAATGCAAACTGAGGAAGATAATTATTGACTGTGGTATAGGGGTGGAGAACTTTGACCTTTACATTTAGATGATTGAATTAAGGACTTCTCCAATTAAGAAGAAAGAAGGCTTTTTGATTGAAGACATTAAGACAATGTGACCTAGGGGTGAAAAACTTTGACCTTTGTACTTTGGGTCCATTAAGGAGATAAGCTTCCTTTAAGGATGATCAAACTAAGAACTTACTAAATGACTGAGTTCCTAAATGATTGTACTTTGCTTAAAACTATGTGGCCACTTTGGTGAAAACTATGTGGTCATTTTAGTGATAAGCTGTCATAACATTGTAAATGCTGTACTTTGATTTCTGTGAATATTTTGCTTTAATTTACTGCTGAATAAATAGAGTTCACTATACTATGTAATCAGAACCTTGAAGTTGTTCACAATAGCCGTCCTCTGGAAAGCTCATGCTTGGCTTTACAGCTACTTATAAACTCTGTAAGCTTGAACAAGTCATTTGAGGTCTGACTTTTACTTTCTTCATCTGTAAAATTGGGGAGTTAAAGTCCCTTCCACTCTAAATATGTGATTTTCTGAATCCTTATGTACTACAAAATTATAGAAAATCATATTTAGATTAATATAAGGAAAAATTTCCTTAAAAATTAGAGTAACAATATGGAAATATGTTTTGCATGACTTCATATGTATAACTGAAACAAAAGTGCTTGCCTTCTCAAGGAAAGGTGAGAGGAGTGGAGGGAGGGAGACAATGTAGAAGTCACAAAAATGTTTAAATAATTGCCAAAATGAACTTACATGCAATTCAGGTGTATTTAATGAATTTTATTTAAATAAGGAAGGATTTTGATGAGGGTTTTATGGAAATATCATGAATATTGTTATTCACTAATAAAGCAATTTCATTTTTTGGTTAATCTTGGAAAAAACAGATCAACATAAAAGTTAAATGGTCTGCCTTGGTAAGTGGTGAATTTTCCATCACTAGAGATCTTTAAGTAGAAAAAGGAAGATTACTTGCTGATGATGTCATGAGAAGGATTGGTTGAATTAGATGGCCTTTAAGGTACTTTAAACCTTGGAGATTCAATCTCCATGCTTTTTTTAATGTGTTTCTCATTACAAATTAGCAGATGTTTATTGGACACATGGGAGTAGATGAAAATGAAAAAAGAGCAACAGAGAGACAGAAACAGTGAAAAAGCATCATGTTGGGGAGGTTTAACAATTTTCTAAAAAAAGGAAGGAACTTTAAAAAGTTCTTGTGATTATTCTGCTTGCATTCTTCTCACTGCCTTTGGCTTCCAGACTTCTGTGCTGAAAGCAAATTCAGTAACTAAGATTAGAGCTGCTGTTTTTAAACCAAGAAAAGGCCTTGTTCTCCATAGTGAAGGACATGTGTTTTTTTTTTTTTGGGGGGGGGGGAATAACACTATTCACATTCAGTTATACAAAGTCTCTTTCCCAGAGAGGTTTGATTTAATATTCCCCAGGATTTCCATCATAGTGGCATTTGTAGATTTAACATCTGATAACTTCAAAGTGAAGAGGGGAGCATACCAAGAAAGTAGAAATAGAATTGATTACAATCCATAAATACAGCCTGCTCACTAGGGATCTGGGCGCTGTTAGAGATTTCCTCCAACAAAGATCCTTAGCTTATACAAGTAAGGCTACACTAAATTCTGCTAACAATGTCTGAGCTAATTATAGTAGTCTGAGGAGAATTTTTGCTTCTTCTAACATTTCACCTTCAGGTTTTCCTAGATATGTTCCTAGGACTATAATAAGGAAAGCCACCATAAGAACTAATTCTGAATTTTACCCTTCCAATTCAGCCAATCTGCTCTATTGTATGTTTATGTATTACTGATGTCAAACCTCTGTTTCTCCAGCATACCCTCCTCTTCCAATGTGAGTGATGATGGTCTCATTTAGATGAAGGGCTATAATAAAATTTCAGGCATAGGGGGCGGCTAGGTGGCGCAGTGAATAGAGCGCCGGGCTGGAATCAGAAGGACCTGAGTTCGGAGCTGGCCTCTGACACTTAATCCATACAAACAAAAAAACCTAGCCGTGTAACCTTGGGCAAGTTACTTAACCCCAATTGCCCTAAAGGGGCGGCTAGGTGGCGCAGTGAGTAAGAGCGCCGGCCTCGGAGTTTGGATGACCCGAGATCAGATCCGGCCTCAGAAAATGAGCACCCACGCCTAAATAATGACTAGCCGTGTAACCTTGAGCAAGTTACTTAACCCCAATTGCTTAATTAAAAAAAAAAAATTTCAGGCATACAGAATTCTGAAAAACAGAAGATCACCTAAGACAAAGTGATTTTCTGTCACTAAGATCAAAAAGACCTAGAGTTTTGAGAATGGAACACAAACCAGGACTATACAAATAATAAACCAGGACAAACCCTTCAAGATGTAATTAATATATATAAGAAAAAGAAAAAGACGGATAAGCATTAGACTCCCATCCTATCAACTATTCAACTTTCAAACATTTCAACTAAGTCAGAAAGAAATATACTAAGGATATCAAAGCTATGTCTCTTGATCCAAAAAAAGATAATATTTGAAAACTTCAGTATATCTGTGATCTCATCAGCACAGGTGCTGTATGGTACCGTACAGGTTGCAAATAGATGTGGAGTCAGGAAGGCCTGGGTTACAGTTCTGCCTCAGACACTAACTAGTTGGATGACCCTAGGAAAGTAATTTAACTTTTTTCAGTTTCCTCAACTATAAAATGAAGGAATTTGACTAGATTACCTCTAAGGACATTTCCAACTCTAGACCTATAATCCTTTGAAAATAATACTTCTATCAATTACCTCATAAAGCTATGAAAATCAAATGAGATAATGTATGTAAAGAGATTTACAAACTTATTTTATGTTATTTTTATTATTATTTTATTTATTTATTACTTAATATAGTTATATATAAATTATATGATTTATTTATTTTTATTTTATTTGCAAACTTATATATTAAATATAACTATTTAATAGTAATATTAAGGTGAGTCTTTATAATCCATATGACATATTACAATTATGTAATGACTATTATCACAATTATCATTCTCCTTTATAATTCTTCTCCATTAATTATTGTAAGTCTTCTACATAAGTCTGTCCAATGTGTTAGAGGTTTCTTCCTCTGTGTCATTTAATATTTGATTATGATAATGTATCTATCTCCTTGCCCTATCAAACCCTAGTTTTCATTGAGTGAACAGCTATAAAATAGCCTAAGCTCTTCCCCAAATGGATTAATTTTTCCTTAAAGGTACTGAGATCAAATTACAGTCTTTGTTGGTTCAGGGACCAAAAAGTGAAATAAACAGCTTGAACCTTTAGCTGCGATCAAGAATGGAGGATGTTACCAATAACTTTTTTCTTTTAATTTTAGTTTTAATTTATGAAATAAAACAAGCATTTCCATATACTATGTTATGGAAATATAAAAAGATGGTTGTACATGAAAGGAATAATTACTCTACTTGTATGGGGGAAACCTCATGATATCGTTCCTATCAATTCATCCCAACTTCTTTTTCCATCATATAGAGCCTTCTAGCATATAACATCATTGGTAACAAGATTCAGTCTAATTGCACCTATGATATATTATATCAACATGTCCAAAACTTAACTCATTATCTTTCCCAAAAATCCTATCAATTACCTCTGCCATGGGTCTTTTGTAATTTGGATCACATGCACTTTGACAATTTTGAGATCATGGAATTCCATGATTTATAACCATATGGCTTCAAGGGAGAATTGCTTGGGATCACTGGATTTATAACTATCAGTGATGTCATGAACTATATAATCTAAGGCAGGAATGGTTGGGTTAAGAAGTCAGCAAACATGTATTAAGCATCTATTCTGTGCCAACCACTGTGCCACTGTGCTAAGCAATAGAGATAAAAAGAAAGGAAAAAGAAAAAAAAGTTCCTACTCTTGAGCTCACAGTATAATGGGGAAGTTAATGTGAAAATTACTGTTTTCAAACAAATATATACAGCATAAATTGAAGGCAAACTCAGAGAAAAGGTGCTAGGGTTAAGTACCAGGAATGCCTCTTGTAGAAGCTAAGAATCTGTGACTAAACATCCCAGGAAGTAGAGATGAGTGAATAAACGATTTTAGGAATGGGAGTCAGTCAATAAAAAATGCACAGATTTAAGAGATGGAGTGACAGGTGCAATGAACAGCAGAGGGTCAGTGTCACTGGATCTCAGAGTAACTTGAGGGAAATAAGGTATAGGAATACTGGAAAGGTAGTAAAGTCCCAGGTTATGAAGAGCTTTAAAAGCCCAAAAGAGGGTTTTATATTTGATCTTAGAAGTAATAGTAAGCCATTAAAATATACTGAGTAAGGGAAAGGTGGGACATCATCAGAAATACATTTTAGGAAAATCAATTTGACAGCTGAGTGGAGGAAAGACTCAAGTCGGGAGAGATTTGAGGCAGGGAGAAAAACCAGAAGGTTATGGCAATAGTCTGGGCATAAGATGACATGGGCCTGAACTAGGATAGTGTTAATATCAGAGGACATAAAGAGGTAGTATTTCAGAGTTGTTCCAAAGGAAGAAATGACTGCATTTGGCAAATGATTTGATGTAGAGAATTTACAAGTTATGAGTCTAAGACAACATGGAGATTGTGAGCCTGAATGACTGGGAAAATAGTGGTCCCTTCAACAGTAATAGGAAAGTAAGGAAGAAGAAAGGATTTTGGGGAAAAGATAATGAGTTAAATTTTGTACACATTGAGTTTAAGGTATCTCAAAGATATTCAGTTCAATATGTCCAACCAGCAGTTAGAGATGTGAAGTGGAGGGTCAAGATAAAGGATATAGTGGATAAGAGAATTATTTTTCTATTATATTAACAACCAATTATTACATTAGGATCCAGGTTTTTTTCTCTTCTGTTTCTTCATTTAGACCCAACTCCTATGGAAGGTCAGCCTCTGAAGGACAGTGCTTAATTGAGGTTAGCTCTAACCCTCAGGATCAATGAAAGATATATTTTAGAGTTAAATTAACAGGAAAGGGACTCAGTCTGTTAGGACATTCAGCTTCTTTATAAACCATTTTTGAATTACATAATTTAATTTGCCTACAGTAACTCATAAGTTATCTGTTTAGCATTCCACACCACAAAAACCAATTGATAACAAATGGGTATACAGTTGGATAGGTAACCATTAAATCTGTGTATGTAAGCCCTGTACGTAAGCCTTGAACAGGCATTGCATATGAACATGTTTGGCTCAGAATTAAATAGGAAAATTCAAGAAGCATTTCTGCATTTGGAAAAATGCAAAGCACTATAAAAATCCCTGATATAATAATCCATCTTTTGTGACTGTGAATCAAGGTTTTTAAAAACACTGTTCAAAAATTGAAAAATTCAGGTTACCCAAAGAGTGATGGAGAGAGGTATGATAGGCCTAAATGTACTATATATTATATATGATGACTTATGCACAATAAGTGGCATATAAGACAATGAAGAAATTTATGATAAAAAAGACGTGGGCAGTTACATAGTAAAACTAAGGAATAACAACAAATATATGAGTTATGTGCTAATACCTGCAAAAAGTGCAAAGGTATAGAAAAAAGACTTTAATATACCCAGATATATGCTTGTGAAGTGATCAATGGAGAATGTGAAAAAGAATCAAAAAGTCATGAATAGATTGAAATCCTGATCAATGAAGGAAGTGCTTCTTATTTAATTGTGAACCCAGAACCACTATTTATATACATTGATTAGATCATAGATTGATCAATGAAGGTATGGAAATATTGGGAAGAAAAGCCAGATTCCAAGTATTTGAGGAGAAAATTGTTGGTAAGAGAGTAGAGGGATAAGTTACATTAAGAAAGACAGTGACAGGTTGGTAAAGTAGAGAGATCGAAGAGAAGGACCACTTAAATGTTCTTTGTTGGTTTGTTTCTTTCAAGATTATGGAGAAATCAGTCTATTTGTAGGAAGAGGGGAAAAAATCAAAGGGCAGAAAAGCATCCTTGGCTTTCTTTCAGTTTCAGTTCAAATCCCACCTTCTGCAAACCATCTTCCTCCTTAAGTAAGAAGTAGTCTCCCTAAAAGCTAATAACAAATCTGATATTATATCAGGTTTAGCATGGATAGATTTTGTTTGTACATAGCTGTTAGAATGTGAGCTCCTTGAAGGAAGAGTGTGGACATGATGAGACATTCAAAAAACCCCAGAAAATTAGTAAAGAAGCTAACTGAGATGATTAAATATTTCAATAAATAATTAAATTCAGAATCAAAGCATCAAATTGTCATTTATATGTAGTACTAACAAAAAACAAACAAAAAAAAAGAAACAACTGAGAAATTCCACCATAAATAGCTATAAAATGTATATTTCACACCTAACATAGTAAGACTCAAAATGTATGAATGTAATGACAAGATCATCTAGAAAGGAAAGGAAAGGAAAACTTACATGATCAAATCAATACCCAGTGCTTATAGGTGACCTATTGCAATATTTAAAAAATGATACAACTTATTTGCAGTTTGATTTCTATACCAATCAGATTGTCTTTGGATACTTTATAGTAATGATCTCCAAATTGGGGGTTAAAATGCACTGCAGGAGGAGTAGAAACAGCTCATCCAAGCCACTCTGCCCCCAGATTCCCCCCAAACTATGTAAAAGGGGACTCTGAACAAGTTCTGGAGCCCCAGCACCCACAGAACGACAGAGAGAAGCTAACCTCCAACTGAGGACAGCCCAGCAGCCCTGCAGGAAGGACCAGTGCAGCAGTCTGGGAGCCCGCAGCGCAGCGCACAAAGAGCAGAAGCCGAGCCGAGCCGAGCCCAGGTCCCCATGAGCCAAGGTTTTAGCCCCAGGGTGGCAGGGCCAGCAGCCGGCTGGAGGAACCCCAGAACACCAGAAGCTGTGGCGATTCCAGAACTATCAACATAGACATGCCTAGGAAAAAGTAAGAGGTTAGTGTCCTATGGACTTTGGGACCAGTATTTGGGGAATGTGTTGGCCTCCTCCCCTGGGGGATACAAGCCACTAAGGAGACACGCCATTTTGTAGTGTTCAGAGGCAGCTCCAGCTCCTGGCCTGCGAACTGTAGGAAGATCCAGTGATCAGTCTTGGGGGGTAATCGCTCTTGCTTTCACCTCCCTGGATCTGGATTGTGATCTGGGGTGGAAGTTGTGGGTGGGTTTACAGCTTGCCAGAAATGGAAGTTGCCCCCCACACATTTTGGACAAAAATTCCTCTAGCTGGCCTTAAAGCCATAGTGTGGCAACAAGCCCAAAAGTCAAGTAATTAAGTGGCAACATGCCAAGGCAAAGGAAACAGAAAAATGCAACCCTAGACTCCTATTTGGGGGCATAGAGCAGGAAAAGGACTGTGAGGTCAGAAGTCCTGCTCCAAAAGCCACAGGGGAAAACATGAGTGGGTTGCAGGCCATAGAGGATCTTAAGAAGGACTTTAAAAATCAAATAAGAAAAGGGGAGGAAAAATTGGAAAGAGAAATTAGAAGGATGCAGGAAAAGTATGAAATGAGGGTCAACAGCCTGACTGAGGAAAACAACACCTTAAAAAATAGACTAACTCAAATGGCAAAGGAGGCCCAAAAGGGCAATGAGGAGAAGAATGCCTTAAAAAGTCGAATTTGCCAGATGGAAAAAGAATCTCAAAAGTTCACTGAGGAGATTCATTCCTTCAGAGTTAGACTGGAGCAAATGGAAGCTAATGACTTTATGAGAAATCAAGATGTTGTTAAGCAGATCCAAACAAAGGAAAGATTAGAAGGCAATGTGAAATATCTCATGGGAAAAACCACTGACCTGGAAAATAGATCCAGGAGAGACAATTTAAAAATTATTGGACTACCTGAAAGCCATGATCAAAGAAAGAACCTAGAAATCACCCTTCAAGAAATTCTCAAGGAAAATTGCCCTGATGTTTTAGATACAGAGGGCAAAATAGAGGTTGAAAGAATCCACCAATCACCTCCTGAAAAAGATCCCAAAAAGAAAACTCCCAGGAATATTATAGCCAGGTTCCAGAACCCCAGATCAAGGAGAAAATACTATAGGCAGCCAGGAAGAAACAATTTCAATATTGTGGAAACACAATCCGAATAGCCCAGGACCTGGCAGCTTCTACACTGAGGGATCGAAGGGCATGGAATATGATATTCCAGAGGGCAAAAGAACTGGGAATGAACCAAGGGTCACCTACCCAGCAAAACTGAGTATTTTGTTTCAGGGGAAAATATGGTCATTTAGTGGAATTGAGGACTTTCAAGCATTCTTGAGGAAAAAACCAGAATTGAATAGAAAATTTGACATCCAGACACAAGAAGCAAGAGATGCCTGAGAAGGTAGTCAGGGAAAAGAAATCAAAAGGAACTTATCAAAGTTGAACTATTTACATTCCTATATGGAAAAACAATAACTATGACTGATGAAATCTTTCTCAGCATGAAAATAATGGAAGGGTGTGTGTTCATGTGAATACATATGTGAATATGTGTGTATATGGTTACAGTTATATATGGATAGAGGGCATAGGTTGAATTTGTTGGGAAGGGAGGATACTCAAGGGAAGAAATTATGAGGTGAGAGAGGAAAGTGGCAAGAGGAGATGGGGAGAGACAGGGTAGGGTAAACTCTCATGTAGAAGAAGCAAGGGGAAGTGGTTGCAAGGGAGGGGGAGAATAGGAAGGCAAAAAAAGGCAAAACCACATTCTCATTGAATTTGGTTCTGGGAGAGAATGACATACATACTAAATGTGATATCTCAACCTACAGCAGAATAGGGGGAAGGGGGATGAGAGGAGGGATGATGGATGGGAGGGCATCCTTGGGGGGAGGGGAGGTTGGAAGTACCCACTGTAGAAGAGGGACAGGATCCTGTAGGGAATGGACCAGGTGGGGGGTGGGATGAGTGGGAGGGAATTATAAGCAGCCTTGTACAATATATCTACTATGATAATATTTTGCATAGCTAGACATGTATAACATATACTGAATTACTTATCTCCCCAGAGGGAATGGGTGGCAAGGGAGAAAGGAAATGGATCTGAAATTCAAGGTCTTAAGATTAAATGTTTCAAATATATATAAAAACAAAACAAAAAAATGCACTGGAGGGCCATGTCAAAATCCCAAGGGTTGTGAGATCAACTAATCAGGAGATGAGAGGATAGGTCTCATCCAATCCTTCTAATTATAGCCAATAATGAATGTTCTCTCCAATGCTCCCATACTTACTTTATTCTTTTAATATCCCAGTATTTCTCCCTTGAATTATAGGATCAAATTTTAATTCATCATTATCTCATTCTTTTTAGTTCTTGTTTTTGTATGAATTTCAAAATATACAAAAGTATTAGTACAGTATGTAATTTACAAAAATAAATGTAGACATCCATATATATGATATTGAGAGTTTATGCTCATTTTTTAAAGCAATTGGGGTTAAGTAACTTGCTCAAGGTTACACAGCGCGTCACTATTTATGTGTTGGTGCTCATTTTCTGAGGCCGGGAATGATCCCGGGTCATCCCAACTCTGGGGCCAGCGCTCTTACTCACTGTGCCACTCAGCCACCCCTTGTGCTCATTTTTTTTTTTTATGGACAGGGGTGTTGGATTAAAAGAAATGGAGATATCCCTACCTTTTTACAACTACATGAAAGAAAACAATTCATGTGGAAGAATGAAAGGTCTAGAACCTCAACTGAAATTATGAAAAAAAGTACAAATGAAAGTGACATGACATGACCAGACTTCAAACTATATTATAAAGCACAATACATCAAAACTATTTCATATTCGTTAAAATGCTGAGAAGTAGCTGAGTGGAATAAATTAGGTAAGCAAGAAATAGAAGCAATTGAAAGCAGTAGCTTATTGTTTGATAACCTCAAGAACATAAATTGCTGAAGGGAAGATTCTTTGACAGGAACTTGTGAGAAAATTAGAAAGCTTTTTAGAAGAATTTTCTTTTAGATTGATATCACACACCATATATAAAATAAGTTCAAAATAGACATGTAGAAGTTTATAACAATATCAAGTACCACCAATGAAAATTTGATACAAAAAATAAAGAATGGACCCAAATCCATAGCTCCAAGAGCCATTCCTCAATATATATTTTCAACTGATAGGAAGAGCTTAAAGAAATACAGGCTATAAATGATCCTTTAAAAACTTCACAAATCACTAATAGAGAAATTGAAATTAAAATAACTCAATTATTAACATATATTCAACACTCCTAAAGTGACAAAAAATAAAAATAATCAATGTTGGAAGAAATATAGATTGTTCTAAATATTCTATATACCAATTTGGAATTAAGTAAAATAAGCATTTAAAATCTCCATATTCTCTATCTGAAGATGATAAAAATCAGAAACAAAGATCTAATATATACCAAAATAGTCAAAGCAGAACTTTTTGTGAGACCATAGAACTGAAAATAAATTGGTTACTCATTACTTAGAGAATAACTGGGAAAATACCCTATAATATAATAATGCAATGGGTTATTATTTTATAACAATAAATATATAACATTCATTTTTTAAAAAGGATACTAAAAAGAAGCTCAAATCTGAGTAATCAAAAATGAATTGATGGGTCAGAGGAACAGAGTATGAAACACATTTCTTACTTATGACAGAAAGATGAGATTTTACTAGAGCAGAATGAGTACTAGTCTTATCTGGTTATCGTATCAGACATTTTTACTTTACTTTTTGTTCTCCTTCGCCCCTTATAAGTAAGGGTTTAAACAGGATGGTAGACGAGGGGATTACTATATCAGGAAATTAATATAAATTAAAAAGGCATTAATGTGACATTTTAAACTAATCTAAGATAGTCAATTATTTCTTTTGGCAGCTACTTCATAATTAGTTTATTGCAATTGAATCCTAATTGGCCTCCCTGTCTAACCTCTCCCCTCTCCAATTCCTCCTTCATATAGCTGCCAAAGTGATTTTACTAATGCTCGGGTTTGATTCTTTTTTAATGAATATTTCTGGGTACATTTTATAATGTTCTTACTATTAGCAAATTTACATATTTATACTTATGAATAAGCAAATATGCATATATTTAGGAAGAATGACTAACATTTTTTTCTTAACTAACAGGGGTACAAAAACCCAATAAGCTTGAAGACTCCTGCTCTGTGGCATTAGGATGGGCAAATAAATGTGGGCAATTTTCTTTCATATTTTTTCAAATTAAAATTATTTTGATCAAAGTTCTAAGAGTATAGACAAATTGACTGGGTTTTGACCAGTCTTGGTTAGATATAGTTAATCCTAAGTCAAGTGTCCAATCATCCTTCTATTTTTAAACTGTGGTCCAGAAATTCAGATGAGTACCTAGGTAATGCAGTGAATAGAGTGCTGGGCTTGAAGTCAGAAAGACTCATTTTCCTAAATTCGAACCTGGCCTCAGACACTTACTCCGTGACCCTGGGAAAGTCACTTAACTGTTTGCCTCAGTTTCTTCATCTATAAAAAGAGCTGGGAAGGAAATGGCAAACCACTCTAGTGTCTTTGCCAAGAAAACCCCAAATGGGATAACAAAAGTTCAGACATGACTGAAACAATTGAACAAAAAAATCAGAAATCTGAAGCCCATTTTCTGAAACTCTTATTAGTCAACTGTATATTTCACAAATCTACTTTTCTATTCTGAATCCTTTATTTTTAAACAATACCACTGCTAAAACCATAAATTGTATGTATGTAAGGAGGATTTTGTTATCCTTTTTAGTTTAGTTTCTCAGTCTCCATGACCATAGCAATGTCTAGTTTCCAGGTGTGAGATAATGACACCCAGAATAGCCTCAGGGATTCTAGATAGTTCCCAGAATCATAGCAATAGGTAGTCCTACTGCAGCTATGACATGAGATATGGGGGTGATATAATTGATATTTACTACAGTTGTGCAGAATGATGATATTGAAGAGTTAACTTGTGAACTTAATGTTGGTAAGATGACTTCTTTATCTGTCACTGATCAGTGAAGGGGGAAACCCATATGGGAATCTGTGTGTGCCTTGACTGGCCCTCATCAAGGCTTGAGAAGACTTAGGGGAGTGCAAAAGCTTTGCCTGTCTCCAATGATCCCAAGGAGACATATGGGTAGTTGCCCTTCTCACTGGCCTCTGCTTGTCCCAGGCCCCTCCCTGGGTATTTAGGGAATGCTATAGGAGCTGGTTTCTCCCATTCTCAGAAATTCTCTGAGATTAGACTAGAATAAAGCTGATTAATAACCCCTCCAAAGGTATCTGGCTGTTTGACCAGATCAAGAGCGAACCTTTTAGAGGCTAGAATCTGAAAAATCCAGTGCCTCCTGTGTATTATCTGTGAAACACTGTATACCTAAGATCCTTTTTTTTCTTCTACAGGACTTTTGTCATGCTTAGCTTGCTTTTGCTTGTTCTAGCATCATTTCTTGATACTAAATAAATAAGATGAGGAAATCTGGATTCCTATTTTGGGGACAAAAAGGATCAAAGCATGGAACAGGAGGGAGACAGTGAAGTCAGAACTCCTGTACTAAAAATATGAATTGGTTACAGGCCATAGAGGAGCTCAAGAAGGATTTTGAAAACCAAATAAGAGAAGTTGAGGAAAAATTGGGAAGAGAAATGAGAACCATGCAAGAAAATCATGAAAAGGGAGTCAACAACCTGACTGATGAAAATAACACCTTAAAAATAGACTAACTTAAACAGTAAAAGAGGCTCAAAAAGCCAATAAGGAGAAGAATGCCTTAAAAATCCAAATCTGCCAGATAGAAAAAAGAAGCTCAAAAATCTCATAATCTCAAAAGGAGAATCATTTCTTCAGAATTAGATTGGAGCAAATGGAAACTAGTGACTTTATGAGAAATCAAGATTCTATTAAACAGATCCAAACAAATGAAAAAAATAGAAGGCAATGTGAAAAACCTCAATGGAAAAAAAACAGAACCTAGAAATCATCCTTCAAGAAATTCTCAAGGAAAACTACCCTGATGTTTTAGGATAAGAGGGCAAAATAGAAATTGAAAGAATACTCGATTACCTCTTGAAAAAGACTCAAAAAGAAAACTCTTAGAAATATTATAGCCATGTTCCATAGTTCCCAGATCAAGGAGAAAATATTACAAGCAGCCAGGATGGAAACACAATTAGATACCACAGGACCTGGCAGCTTCTATACCGAAGGATTAAAGGGCTTGGAATATGATATTCTGGAGGTCAAAGGAGCTGGGATTAAAACAAAGAATCACCTGCCCAGCAAAACTGAGTATAAAGTTTCTGGGGAAATTATGGTCATTCAATGAAATAGAGGACATTCAAGTATTCTTGAGGAAAATAACCAGAGTTGAATAGAAAATTTGACATTCAGATACAAGAAGCAAGAGATGCCTGAGAAGGTAAACAGGGAAAAGAAATCATAAGGAACTTATCAAAGTTGAACTATTTACATGCCTACATGGAAAAATGATAATTGTAATTTATGAAACTTTTCTCAGTATGAGAACAGTTGAAGGGAATATAACTGTATATATATATATATATATATATATATATATATATATATATGTGTGTGTGTGTGTGTGTGTGTGTGTGTGTGTGTGTGTGTGTGTGTACAGATATACATAGACAGAGGCATATTACCAGTTGAATACCAAGGGGTGATACTTAAAAGGTAAAATTGAGAGGTGAGACAGGAATATAATGAGAGGAGATGGGGAGAGAAAGAATGGGGTAAATTATCTTATAGAATAGGCAAGGGAAAACTGTTACAATGAAGGGGAAGAACAGGAAGGCAAAAGGGAATGGGTCAACTTTACTCTCATTGAATTTGACTTAGGGAGGGAATAACATACTCACAAAATAGGGTATCTCTACCCTACAGAAGAGTAGGGGGGAAGGGGATGAGAAGGGGGATGATGAAGGGGAGGGCAGTTTGGGGGGGAGGGAAGCTAGAAGCACACATTTTTGAAAAAGGATAGGGTCAAAGTAGAGAATAGAACAAGTGGGAGGTGGGATAGGATGGAGGGAAATATATTCAGTCTTTGACAGTATATCCACTATGGGAATGTTTTGCATAGATACTCATGTACAACATATATGGAATTGCTTATCTTCCCAGTAAGGGTTGGTGAAGAGAGGCACTGGGGTATAGAGATCCATCTTGCCCTACTGGAAAGTCAGAGGGGGGATGGGAGAGGATATAGGAGAGAGCAGATTGGGGAAGGGGGTATACAGTGGGATCATTGTTTCCGGGTGGTGGTTAGGGGAGATGGGGAGAAATTTTAAATCAAAATCTTTGGCAAATGAACGATGTAAACTAAAAATAAACATGAAATTCAATTTTAAAAAAAGAAGTCATAAAGTTCAACCTGCACTTAACCAAGAATGCTCTTTATTGTCTCCCCAACAAAAGGTGAATCCAGACTTTTCTTGAAGAATTGTAATGGAGATAAAGCCCCTTGGCCCAGCTCACTCTATACTTGATTAGCTCTAATTGTTAAGAAACTTTTAATTCCCAGAAATATAGGCCTATGAAAAGATAGACTTCAATAATTTTTGTAAGAGATCAACAACAAAAAATAATTATTTTCTTAGGTTTTTACAAGGGGTCAAGGGAGAAAATTACTTGTTTTTTTTCTCCCTCTGACCATTACTGGATGACTTGATATTACATATTATCACTCTTTGGAGTATAAGAAGTTTCATCTTCCAGACTTGGTTCAACTCCCACCTCCTACACAGTGAGCTTCATTTTTATTTTACAGCATAAGTCTTAGTTTGGTTTTTAGTTTTAGTAGTTTAAAAGTTCTAAACTTTAATAGCTTGCAACTTTAGCAAG
This sequence comes from Gymnobelideus leadbeateri, assembly GCA_011680675.1. Taxonomy (NCBI): domain Eukaryota; kingdom Metazoa; phylum Chordata; class Mammalia; order Diprotodontia; family Petauridae; genus Gymnobelideus; species Gymnobelideus leadbeateri. The sequence goes on along the minus strand of WOXC01008727.1, from coordinate 106,307 downwards.
ACTCAAAGTTCACCCTGTATGAAAGATCATCATATATTCATTGCTTTATTCTACATTCACCTTATCCTTTTCTCTATTTTCCATATACCTTCTATCCTCCACCACTCTTTACAGTGCCTTTTTCTTTTGTATTTTATCTTTAAAGCACGTCTTCTATTCATTTATGGAAGGCTTTATTCTACCTGATCATCTGGAGAGTAAAGATGCATTTACAAGACCCATACACTTCCCTTCTATGATGGAGACCAACTTACACTTTGTTAATGATGAGGCTTACTTTTGCCCAGCAACTATGAGGGCTTCATCTAAATCTGCCCAGTAATAGGAAGCTCTGTCAAGTAACAAAATCTTTGTTTTCTTAGCTCTTACTCTGCGTAGGTGATTAGCTGCCCATACTGGAACAAATGTTGCAAGCTTAAGTTCCTTGTTCTGTGACCACATTTTTGAACTGGTTTTTTTTTGTTTTTGGTTTTTTTTTGGCATACCTGCTTCCTTCTCCTGTCTCACCCTTTTCCCTGTGGCTAACTGCTCAGGCAAAGTCCACTCTTGACTGAGTGCCAAAAAATTGTGCATAGGAACAAATCTCTCCCTTCCTGCAAACTGCTAGTGTCTCCCCTTCCAAGGCTGGCATACAGCTTTAGCATCAATAAAACTCTCTTGACTAGGAGAATATCCACCTCTTGAATTCTTTCTGGATGACCCAACTCCTGAGCCTCATCATCCTCTTCAGTTTATGTATGGGATCTATGTATTTACTATTTATGTATGAGTCTTGGGAGAGACAGAGATATTACACTGTCTTTACAGGTAGGTACAAAATTCTGCTTGTCTTTGAAACTTACTTGAAGTCAGAAATTAAGAGCTTAATTGAATTTCCTTTTGGTATTCTTTTGGCTAACTTTTGTGGCCAACTACTGAGATAACATGCCTCTTAGTGCCACTTAATCACTTCACTGAGACCTAAGTTACTGGAATCTCTGGCAAGAGACTTAATTCAACTATGGCAGCCTTACCTTTTGACTTTTAAATTGCTGCTGCCTTGAAAATAGAAGCTATTTCCATAAGGCAAGATCCAATTATAAAAAGTATATCTAATGATCTACCTAATTTCTTTTTGTCCAATGATGTCTAGCTATCTGCTTGACATTTCCTGACTGCAAGGATCTCCACAAAGAAATGCCTCCCTCACAAAAAGAAAAAAAAGCCAAGTTCAAAAATAAATAAATAAATTCCTTTGCTATATTGTATGTGGGCTCAATGAACAGGTTTCATTCCTTACAGGTCATTTGAAGCTAGTTTTTTTATGATTTAAAATGATTTTCCTGTTATACATGAAAAACCAATACATTCCTAGCTATGATTTGAACTTTAACAATAGCCTAATCAGTGAGGCAAAGTGACTGATCCTAAATTCCAAGATATCATTAGTAAAACTGCCCTCTAATTCCTGAATATTGTTGAAATGGTAAATTGCAATAGTTAATTCTCACAAAACATCTTAATTACCATAAATTAATACAAATTACTAAAATCAGAAGATCTTACCAAGATAGAGTAAACTTTAAAGTGTATTTATTATAAGAAGTAAATGAATGCCTCTTTTACATAATCATAAAACTTACTAAATTCAGTGTATTACAATTCAATGGAAAATTAATAGGACAAAACTTTCTTTAAATTCATGATTCTTCTACACATTTTCAGACACATACTTTCAATCATACACTCTTTAAGCTACCCTGGTTACAAAGTTTTAATTACCTTAAGTGATTTGATTGTTTGATTATTGCTCTCATTTGCTTATTATAGGATTTATCAATTCTTAAATGAATCTCATATACTTTCTTTTCTTTTTAAATCTGTACATATTTAGGAACTGACATAAATAACATGTTCTTCTTTCAGTATGTCTACTATCAGAACAGGGAAAGTGTTAGAAAGCATACTATTAATCATATGTTTCATAATGGACATTTGATTTCTAGTCAAAGAGATTATGGCTACCTTAAGTTGGTACCTGCAATATACTCTTTGTTCTCAGACATTCTCTATCAGCACCATAACTGAAATGAAGGTAGAAGACTATAGATTTCAGAACTGAAGAAAGGGATAAAGTGGATACTCCTCTCTCTCCACCAGTTCTAAGAGAGAACCTGATATTGTGAAGGGTTGTTGCATTTTCAGTTTGTTTAATATAACTCTTTGGGGCTTATTCAAGGACATAGCTATGTTGCTGTGATCCCTAAGGGACTCCTATGGTATGATGAACTACCAAAAGATTCCTCTCCCTGGGATTTTCCTAAGTTGTGACTATTTCCAATATCTCTCAATTAGCTGAGAATAAGTTATTTAGTAGTAGGCAAGTCTTTAACGATGAGGTCTTCAGTGGTTATTTCATAAAATCCAATTAAGTCTTCCATTATGTTCCATGAATTTTGAAATTTTTCCTATTTCCCTGGAAGGCATAAATATGTTATGCTAGAGTGTTGCTGCCATAAGACTAACCCATTCATGTAAGCTTCATGGCCATTGTATGGCATAGATAATTGCAGGTCTTCCTTTTCCAAATCCCTGTCCTGTTCTGAGTCTCTTATCAAAAATATTTACAATCCATTTTCAAGGAAGAGTAGAAACAGTCTTTTATGAAACTACCTTTCAAAACAAAGCCTTGAAATGTCATAGCATCAAAAGTTTAAAGGCTAGAAGAGATAATCTACCTCCCTACCACCATCCTTAGGAAACAGAGAAAGTGATTTGTCCAATTGAATTTATATTCTATAACACATATTCTGCCTACCAGTTATTTAGGATGCAATCATAAATGTTACTATAATTTGATACTTGACTTTTTGTATTTAAATGTATTTTTCTCCAATTAGGTCACAAATTCACTGAGGGCAAGAACCAAGTCAGAGATTGTTTGAATATCCCCCACTATGTGATACCCAAAGAAAATAGCCAATAAAGGGTGGCTAAGTGGCACAGTGAATAGAGCACCAGCTCTGGAGTCAGGAGGACCTGAGTTCAAATCAGGCCTTAGACACTTGACACACTTACTAGCCATGTGACTTTGGGCAAGTCACTTAACCCCTAACAGCCCTCCAAAAACCAAAAAAAAAAAAAAGCCAATAAATATTTCTTTACTATACAAATAGATTTTGCTGCTTTACTGACCTCACACTTCTGATTCTGTTTTCAGTAAAAATTCAATTGTTTCTCTAATTAAAATGAAATTTACAATGGGGTACAGAGATAATTATGTTTTAGAGTTTAATGTCTCTTTGAGGAAAATAGTAATTAATTGTGAGTGATTTCATTTACCAAATACATTATACTCATTAAAATTCAAACATTAAGTAGATTAATAAAGAAAATCAATCATTTATATTTTATTCTGCCAATTTTAAAGTAGTCCAATGTGAAATTATCAACAATTTCATGGAATTATATTAAAGGAAAAAAAAAACAAGTTGTTAAACTTATAAATAAGCATTGAAAATCAACATATATATTATAGACTATGTAAAAGTTATGATATCTTATTAGAATAAAATTGAATTATAATTTAAATTAGCACCATAATAATAAGATAATTTATTATATATTTCATAAAATATAGTAAAACTGTAAGAAAAATTCCTAAAGCAAAGAAGAAATCATTGAAATAGGTAGTCAAGGGACCTGTGTTACGGTAAGATTAGTCATCTGTGCACATATTCAAGATAAAATGTAAGAACTGGCAAATTCATTGACTACCACCTACTTAATTCACATATCACAAATAATACTCTATAAAGGAATGCAGAATCACACTAGATGTTGGTCTTTTCAGCAAGAACCTGAAGTCCTATTTAGTGGGCACATACTGAATCTCCATTGCTGTGATCTATTTAATAAGGACTTTAGAAGAAAAAGGTCGATTTTGAAAATGTAAACAGCTGGCTAAAAAGATGGTATTGGAGAGAATATTTTAGATGTTAGATTTTATTTTTAACTAAGATGGACTTTTTAAAAAGTACATCTTCAATTGCTTGAAAAAGAATGAGGGGATAGAAAACCATGTGGGTCTGCAAAGCTAAACATAATACCATATAGCCACAATGAAAGAAGATTAAATATAGAGATGCCAAGAAATTAATAGGAGACAATATTTAAAAAGTGATAAAAGGTAGAGCCTCATATGTTTACTCACAAATATGCAATGTATAAATAACAGTTATGGTGATCTAAAGTGCTTAATATAAAGATATAATGTGATCTGTTAAAGAACACTGAAAATTGGTGGGATAGGATGTCTGGAAGGTAAATAGTACCTTTTTTTACTGTTCAAAATAATCAGAGGGATGTATCTTGTCTTTTTTTTAACATATGGAAAAAATATTTGTGTGAAATATATTTATTCAGGGAAACAAAGATATCAAAGAAAATATTTGAAATAATTTCCAAGTTATAGCTAATTAATATCCACATCAGCATAGACTTAAGTGTGTGGTTTCATAATTTAAAAAATGAATATTCCACAAACTCTACCAAGAGTTAGTCAACACACCTAATTACTTTGGCTTCCCTTAATACAAAAATAAAAAGCATATATAAATAATTTTAAAGTTTAAAATATTGTCTCTAATTATTCCAAGTATATATATCCAGGTCCAAGAGTCAAGTTTTCTTCGAGTTGTCTGAGATTTTTTTGTAAAATGTCCAAAGAGCACTGAAACCAGAATTTTTAATGTATATATGAGTATGTGTCTACAAACACACACACACATACACACACACACACACACATACACATATAGTATATACAAACACACATACTCTGAAAAGCAGAGAGTTGTCTTATCATCTACCAAAAACTCGATGGTAAGAATGGTGACCACCGGGCATTGGTGGAGCACCAGTAGGTCCAGAAGACACTTAAAAAGGATTATTAGGAGTAATAGAGAGTGGGTGCAGAATATTATCCCATAGGTGCAAGCAATGGAGCTGGCATTGGTGGTCCCCATGTTCCACATGGGACAGCTGGCCATGGAACAGATGGTGCTGTTGTTAGTGTTTGGGGAGGAGTAGGATATGGCCCTGCAGATATATATGGCATATTTTGTGTAAGTACTGCCCTCCCGTTCCTGGTGTCCATGGTCCAGAATGTATGGATACCCATGGCCCTAGGAGAACAGCTGGAGCTAGATCTGTGGGTGTACCATATGGTCTTGGAAGCTCTGGAAAAGACATATTTGGTATAGTATATGGCCCTGTAGGGCCAGGATCTGGCACAGATAGAGTTGAATAAGGACTACCACATGGAAGACAAGATCCACTTCCAGAGGGAGGAAAGGGTTCTTTCTAGCAATTCAGGAGTTGGTCCAGCGGGCCCTAAAGTATATATTCTAAACCATCAGCATAATTGACCATATCAATAACAAAGCTAAAAGAATCATATGATTATCTCAATAGATTCAGAAAAAGCTTTTGACCAAATGCTGCACCCATTCCTATTAAAAACACTGGAGTGTATAAGAATAAACGTAGTTTTCCTTAAAATGGTAAGGAGTATCTACCGAAAACCATCAGCAAGTATTTTATGTAATGTGGACGACCTAGAAGTTTTCCTAATAAGATAAGAGGTGAAACAATAATGTCCTTTATCAGCACTGTTATTCAATATTGTACTAGAAATGTTGACTTTAGAAATAAAAGGAAAAAAGAGAAATTGAGGGAATTAGAAGAGGCAAGGAGGTAACAAAGCTATCACTCTTTGAAGATGATATGAGGATCTATTTAGAAAAAATTAGAGAATTAACTAAAAATTATTTGAAATTATTAACTTTAACAAAGTTGTAGGATATAAAATAAACCCACATAAATTTTCAGCACTCCTATATATTACCAACAAAATCCAGCTGCAAGAGACGGAAAGAGGAATTCCATTTAAAATAAGTGAAGATGATATAAAATATTTGAGTCTACCTGAAAAGACAAATAATTATATGAACATAATTTATAGAATACTTTTCACACAAATAAAATAAGATTTAAACAATTGGAAAAATGTCAATTGCTTGAGGGTAGTCTGAGTTAACATAATAAAAATGATAACTATACCTAAATTAATTTTTAGAGCTAGAAATAAATGGTCAAAGGATATGAATAGGAAGTTTTCAGATGAAGAAATTAAAGTTATCTATAGTCATATGAAAAAATGCTCTAAATCACTATTGATTAGAGACATAGAAATCAAAACACCTCTAAGGTACCATGTCATACCTGTCAGAATAATTAATATGGCAGAAAAGTAAAATTATAAATGTTGTAGAATATGTGGGGAAATCAGAACACTAAAGCATTGTTGGTGGTATTGTGAACTCCAACTATTCTGGAGAGCAATTTGGAACCATGCTCAAAGGACAATCAAACAGTGATTGAGCTATACCACTTTTAGGTTTGTATCCCAACAAGATCATAAAAAAGAGAAAAGGACATACATGTACAAAAATATCTATAGCAACTCTTTTTGGGGTGGCAAAATGTTAGAAACTGAGGGGGTGCCCATCAATTGAGAAATGGTTGAAGTTGTGGCATATGAATGTAATGGAATACTATTGTGCTATAAGAAATGATGATCAGGTGGATTTCAGAAAAACCTGGAAAGACTTACATGAATTAATGCTGAATGAAATGAGTAGAACCAGGGGAACATTGTACATAGCAACAGCAACACTGTGCTATGATCAACTATGAGATAGCTCTTCTCAACAATATAATGATCCAAGATGGTTTCAAAAGACTAATGAGGGAAAATGCTTTCCACATCCAGAGAAAGAACTATAGAGTCTGAATGCAGACAGAAGCACGTTATTTTTACTTTTTTTCTCATTTTTTCTTTTCTTCTTATTCTTTCACAACACGAAATATGATTCATATGATTGTACATGTACAACCTAAATCAGTTTGATTAATATTTTGGGGAGGGGGAAGAGGAGGAAGAGAGGAAGAAAAATTTGTAACTTAAAACCTTATAAATGTAAATGTTGATATCCCACTTTACAAGTAATTGGAGAAAAATAAAATGCTATTAAGTGGGAAAAAATACAATTTAAATTATATTAAATACAGCTGATGTGGAAAATAGATTGAGGAGTGATTGTTTAAGAATTATGGGACTACTTTGATACCATGATTAAAAAAGGAGCACAGATATCATATTTCAAGAACTTATCAAGGAAAACTTCCCTGATATCCTAGAAGCAGAGATTTAAATAGAAATGGAAAGAACTCACTGATCACCACCTAATAGAGATCCCAAAATGAAATCTCCCTGTAATATGGTGGCTAAATTCTAGAGCTACCAAGTCAAGGAGAATATATTGCAAGCAGTCAGAAAGAAACAATTCAAACATCACAAAGCCACAGTCAGGATCATATAATATTTAGCAGCTCTCATGTTAAAGGAGTGGAGGGCTTAGAGTACAATATTCCAGAGGTAAAAAGAACTGGGATTAAAACCAAGGATAATTTGAACAGTAAGACTGAGTATAATCTTCAAGAGGAAAATGAATATTTAATGAAAAAGAGGACTTTCAAGAATTTCTGATTAAAAGACCAGAGCTAAATAGAAAATTTGACTTTCAGATATGACACTCAGGAGAAGCATAAAAAGGTAAATATGAAAGAGAAATAGTAAGGGATTCAATGAGGCTAATGGGAATATATACATTTAACTTTTAAGAATCCTTAACACATTTAGGTAGATTTTACATAGAAAGAGGGTGTGGGAGTGAGTCAATTATGTATGAATGATGTAGAAAAAATGCATAGGTGAGAAATAGGAAATGCCTTGGTAGAATAGGGAAGGGAAGGAAGAGAAAGACTGAAAAAAATCATCACACATAAAAAGAGGCATACAAAGAAGAGTTATTACCATGGAGGGGAAAATGGTCTAGGGTGGGTCAATGCTTGTGCCTCATTTATATTTAAATTAGCTCAAAGAGGGAAAAGTATATTCACACTCAACTGGATATAGAAATCTATCTTACCCAACATGGAAGTAGGAAGAGAAGAGGATAAAGGAAAGGAGGGAGGGCTGAGAAAATAGAAGGCAGATAAAAAAGGCAGTGGTCAGAAGCAAAACAGACATTAGAAGAGTGACAGAATAAAAAGAGAAAGATAAACAAAGAATATAGGATAGAGGGAAGAACAGTTTGCCATAACTGTGAATGTGAACAGGATGAACTTGCCTATAAAATAGAAGAAGATAGCAGAATGGCTTAGAAAACAGAAGAGAAGGGGCAGCTAGGTGGCACAGTAAATAGAGTACTGGCCCTGGAGTCAGGAGGACCTGAGTTCAAATCTGGCCTCAGGCACTTAACACAAAAACTAGCTGTGTGACCTTGGGCAAGTCACTTAACCCCAACTGCCCTCCAAAAAGTTAAAAAGAAAAGAAAACAGAAGAGAACAATATGTTCTTTTATGATTCAGCTAAGTAAAAAATAGGGTTAGCAAGCAAAATCTTAGACAAAACAAAAGCAAAAAGAGACCTGACTCAAAGAGCAGAGAAACTTCATCTTGATAAAAGACAATAGACAATGAAGTATTATTGATATTAAACATATGTCCACCAAATGGCAGACTCTCCTAATTCTTAGAAGAACACTTAGATGAATTTTATGAAGAAATAGAGAGCAAAACCACATTAAAGGGGACCTCAACTTTACCCTCTCAAAGCTAGATAACTCTAATTATAAAATGAATAAAAATTAGTTAAGGAATATAATCTTAGACAAGTTAAATATGATAAATCTTTGGAGAAAAGTGAATGAGAACGGTTTAGACATACAACTTTTTCTTAGCTATACATGGCACCTAAAAAAAGTCACCCTGTATTAGGGTATAAAATCTTCAGTAACAAGTGCAAAAAAGCAAAAATATTAAATGCTTACCTATCAGACCATAATGCAATGAAAATTAAATTCAATAAAATTATGTGGAGCTATAGACAATAGATCATTTGGAAACTAAACAATCTAATCCTAAAGAATAAGTGGGTCAAGAATAAATCATAGCTCTTCCAGTTAACCACCATGGCGCAAGATCAGGGTGAAAAGGAAAACCCCATGCGGGAACTTCAAATCCGTAAGCTCTGCCTCAACATCTATGTTGGGGAGAGTGGAGATAGACTGACCCGGGAAGCCAAAGTGTTGGAGCAGCTCACAGGCCAAACCTCAGTGTTCTCCAAAGCTCGCTATACTGTCAGTTCTTTTGGAATCAGGAGAAATGAGAAGATTGCCATTCACAGTCTGTGGGGCCAAAGCTGAAGAGATTTTGGAGAAGGGGCTGAAGGTGCAAGAATATGAGTTAAGGAAAAATAACTTCTCAGACACTGGCAACTTTGGCATTGGGATCCAAGAGCATATCGATCTGGGGATTAAATATGACCCGAGCATTGGCATCTACGGCTTGGACTTCTATGTGGTGCTGGGCAGGCCTGGGTTCAGCATTGCAGACAAGAAACGTAGGACAGGCTGCATTGGGGCCAAACACAGAATTGGCAAAGAGGAAGCCATGCACTGGTTCCAGCAGAAGTACCATGGCATCATCCTTCCTGGCAAATAAAGACCTATTTTCTATTTAAAAAAAAGAATAAATCATAAAAACAATAAATAATTTCATTAAATAGAATAAGCATGAGACAAAATAAAAAATTTGTGGGATGAAACCAAAACAATACTTAGGGGAGAATTTATATTTCTAGATGGATACATCAATAAAAAAGAGAAAGAAAAGATCTATAAATTGGGCATGCAATTAAAAAAAACTTTCAAAAGAACAAATTTAAAATCTCCAATTCAACACCAAAAGGAAAATACTGAAAATCAAAGGAGAGATTAATATAACTACAGTTAAAAAAACTGAACTAAACAGTTAAATGAGAAGGTTGTCTTTATGGAGAAATAGATAAACCATTGGTTAATTTCATTTTGAAACAGAAACAGAAGAGACCATTTGGGAAAAGATCAATAGACCCAGAAATAAATATGTTAATGCTCAGTTACCTCTCAAAAAAAAAAAAAAATTAGACAAAAGGAAGAAAAAATAAAGAATTCCAGAAAAAGATCAAAGACTTGAATCTTTGAAAGTTCATGGAAATCAGGAAAGATCTCCAGAAATGAAGAACAAATAATATTTTTATTTTTATTTTTTTAAAAAGGAAGAGAGCCCTGCGGCCAAGATGGCGGAGTAGAAACAGCTCATCCAAGCCACTCTGCCCCCAGATTCCCCCCAAACTATGTAAAAGGGGACTCTGAACAAGTTCTGGAGCCCCAGCACCCACAGAACGACACAGAGAAGCTAACCTCCCACTGAGGACAGCCCAGCAGCCCTGCAGGAAGGACTAGCGCAGCACTCTGGGAGCCTGCAGCATGCAGTGCCCAGAGCGGGGAGAGCCGAGCCCAGCAGAGCCTTGGTCCCCATGAGTCCAGGTTTTAGCCCCAGGGTGGCAGGGCCAGCAGCGGGCTGGAGAGGCCCCAGAACTCCAGCAGCCATGGCGATTCCAGAATTATCAACATACACATGCCTAGGACAAAGTAAGAGGTTAGTGTCCTATGGACTTTGGGACCAGTATTTGGGGAATATGTCGGCTTCCTCCCCTGGGGGCTAGAAGCCACTGAGGAGACACGCCATTTTGTAGTTTTCAAAGGCAGCTCCAGCTCCCGGCCTGTGAACTGTAGGGAGATCCAGTGATCAGTCTTGGGGGGTAATAACTCTTGCTTTCACCTCCCTGGATCTAGATTGTGATTTAGGGTGGAAGTAGTGGGTGGGTTTACAGCTTGCCAGAAACGGAAGTTGCCCCCCACACGTTCGGGACGAAAATTCCTCTAGCTGGCCTTAAAGCCATAATGTGGCAACAAGCCCAAAAGTCAAGTAATTAAGTGGCAACATGCCAAGGCAAAGGAAACAGAAAAATGCAACCCTAGACTCCTATTTGGGGGCATAGAGCAGGAAAAGGACTGTGAGGTCAGAAGTCCTGCTCCAAAAGCCCCAGGGGAAAACATGAGTGGGTTGCAGGCCATAGAGAACCTTAAGAAGGACTTTAAAAATCAAATAAGAAAAGGGGAGGAAAAATTGGAAAGAGAAATTAGAAGGATGCAGGAAAAGTATGAAATGAGGGTCAACAGCCTGACTGAGGAAAACAACACCTTAAAAATAGACTGACTCAAATGGCAAAGGAGGCCCAAAAGGGCAATGAGGAGAAGAATGCCTTAAAAAGTCGAATTTGCTAGATGGAAAAAGAATCTCAAAAGTTCACTGAGGAGATTCATTCCTTCAGAGTTAGACTGGAGCAAATGGAAGCTAGTGACTTTTTGAGAAATCAAGATGCTGTTAAGCAGATCCAAACAAATGAAAGAATAGAAGGCAATGTGAAATATCTCATGGGAAAAACCACTGACCTGGAAAATAGATCCAGGGGAGACAATTTAAAAATTATTGGACTACCTGAAAGCCATGATCAAAGAAAGAACCTAGAAATCACCCTTCAAGAAATTCTCAAGGAAAATTGCCCTGATGTTTTAGATCCAGAGGGCAAAATAGAGGTTGAAAGAATCCACCAATCACCTCCTGAGAAAGATCCCCCCAAAAAACTCCTAGGAATATTATAGCCAGATTCCAGAATCCCCAGATCAAGGAGAAAATACTATAGGCAGCTAGGAAGAAACAATTTCAATACTGTGGAAACACAATCAGAATAGCCCAGGACCTGGCAGTTTCTACACTGAGGGATCGAAGGGCATGGAATATGATATTCCAGAGGGCGAAAGAACTGGGAATGAACCCAAGGGTCACCTACCCAGCAAAACTGAGTATTTTGTTTCAGGGAAAATATGGTCATTCAGTGGAATAGAGGACTTTCAAGCATTCTTGAGGAAAAAACCAGAGTTGAATAGAAAATTTGACATCCAGACACAAGAAGGAAGAGATGCCTGAGAAGGTAATCAGGGAAAAGAAATCAAAAGGAACTTATCAAAGATGAACTATTTACATTCCTATATGGAAAAGCAATAACGGTGACTGATGATATCTTTCTCAGTATGAAAATAATGGAAGAAGGGTGTGTGGTCATATGAATACATATGTGAATGTGTGTGTAGATGGTTACAGTTATATATGGATAGAGGGCATAGGTTGAATTTGTTGGGAAGGGAGAATACTCAAGGGATGAAATTATGAGGTGAGAGAGGAAAGTGGCAAGAGGAGATGGGGAGAGACAGGATAGGGTAAACTATCTCATGTAGAAGAAGCAAGGGGAAGTGGTTGCAAGGGAGGGGGAGAATAGGAAGGCAAAAAAAGGCAAAACCACATTCTCACTGAATTTGGTTCTGGGAGAGAATGACATACATACTAAATGGGATATCTCAACCTACAGCATAATAGGGGGAAGGGGGATGAGAGGAGGGATGATGGATGGGAGGGCATCCTTGGGGGGAGGGGAGGTTGGAAGTACCCACTATTGAAGAGGGACAGGATCCTGTAGGGAATGGACCAGGTGGGGGTGGGATGAGTGGGAGGGAATTATAAGCAGCCTTGTACAATATATCTACTATGATAATGTTTGGCATAGCTAGACATGTAAACATATACTGAATTACTTATCTCCCCAGAGGAAATCGGTGACAAGGGAGGAAGGAAATGGATCTGAAATTTGAGGTCTTAACATTAAATGTTTCAAATATATATAAATACTATTATTAATACTATTTTGCTTGTAATTGGGAGATAAGATGTGCAGGCATTGGGACACAAAAATTCACCTTCCTCTAATGGAAAAGTCGAAGGGGGTATGGGAGAATGTATAGGAGATAGCCGATTGGAGGAAGTGATATCTTGTGGGACTGCTATTCTGGGAGGTTGGGTAGGGGAATAATGGGCGGGAAATGATTGTAACTAAAAATCTGGTGGAAATGAATGATGTAAAACAGAAGTTAATAAAGCATTTGTTTAAAAAAAAACAAAATAAAATAAGTAAAAAATAAAAAGGAAGAGACTATTTTGTGAACTATAAACTAGTGTGACTTTGACTGACTTGTGGAAAAATTATAAAATGCAAAAGGAATAATCAGTGAACACATGTAGGGAAAAAAAGTAATTATCAGAAAAGATCAACATGGATTTACGAGAAGGTCATGCCAAACTAACCTCATTTTCTTTTCTTTTATTGCTAGAGTAGTAGATCAGGGGAGGCATAAAGGCTAATAATAGAGGCAGTGTCACTTAGTAGACAAGTGAGTCATATTCAAATAACAATCCTGAGAGGTAAGAATTCTTATTATCTACATTTTACAAATGAAGAAACAGTAGCTAAGGGATTAAGTGGCTTGTCAGAGTTACACAGCTAGTAAGTGTCTAAAGTGGAGATGAAACTGTCTGCTTTGCAGTCTGTTCTCTAGATATATAGTTTATCAGAGGTGAAACTAATATGGCTGGAACAAGCAGAATGGGAATTCTTACCACTACCACCTTCTTTCCCTGCAAGAAAAGCAAAAATACTAATGGAGAAATGGGAATGGAAAGCTAGGGGAAATTATTGCACATCATATAACTCAACAAGTAGAAATCTATGCAAACAAGGAAGGGGTTAGGGTACAGCTGAACCATTTTCATCTTAACTTGTTGGTTAAAGGAGGAGAGAATATACATATGTAGTTGGGTACAAAAAATTAATTTCACTTAACAGGGAAACAGAATCAATACAGAATAGGGGGAATAGTTAATTAGAGGTGGGGAAGATAAAGGAACCCATTCCAAGAAAAAGAAATTCTAAGTATGTACCATACAAAAAATATTTGTAGAACTTTTTGAGGTGGCAAAGAATTATAATGAGTTGCCCATCAATTGAGGATTGGCTAAGCAAGTTATAGTGTAAAAATATGATGGAATCCTGTTGTGCTATGAGGAGAAGAGAAAGGCAAGAAAATTTATTCAAGTTTATTATAGCTAGCAAGAACAACCAATACAGAGGACAGCATGGACTCTATACTCACACCTGAGACCACAGAAGGAAATATAAACTGGTCTTGAGCCCAAAAATTATTTTTGGAGGAGCTCAAGAAAGATTTTAAAAGCCAAATTAGAGAGGTAGAAGATGAATTTAAATCTATAGTGACCAAACTGGGAAAAAAAATATCACTGAAGAAAAGAAATCCTTAAAAAGTAAAATTTGTGAATTGGGATAGGAGGTTCAAAATCAAACTGGAGAGAATACCTCCCTAAAAAGGATCTTCATAAACTAACCTAAGAAAATAATTCACTAAAAATAAGAATCAGTCAAATCCAAGCTAAGGACTCTATGATGCACCAAGAGTCAATAAAGTAAAATATGAAGATTGAAAAATTAGAAGAAAGTGTAAAATATATGACTGGAAAAACAACTGACCTGGAGAACAGATCCAGGAGAGATAACCTAAGAATTATTAGTCTACCAGAAAGCCATGATGAAAAAAAGCAGCCTGGACAACCTCCTCCAAGAGATTATCAAAGAAAACTGTCCTGAGGTCCTGGAATCAGAAGGTAAAATAGTTATTGAAAGAATTCACTGGACTCCTCCTGAAAGAGATCCCAAATTGAAAACTCCAAGAAATACAGTAGCCAAATTCCAGAATTACAAAGTCAAGGAGAATATACTGCACACAGCCAAAAAGAAACAATTCAAATATCATGGAAATATAGTCAGGATTACACAGGACCTAACAGCCTCTACATTAAAAGAGTGGATGGGGGGAAGAGCCAAGATGGCAGAGTAGCAACAGCATTTCCAATGTGCTCTGCCCCACACAAATTTCAAACAATGTGAAAGGGAGCTCCGAACAACTTCTGGAGCCACAGCCCCCACAGAACGGCACAGAGAAGCTAACCTCCTGCTAAGGACAGCCCAGCAGCCCTGCAGGGAGCAGCCAGCACAGAGCTCTGAGAGCAGGCAGCACTCACTCTCCTGAGTAGGGGAAAGGGGGATGAGAGGGGGGATGATGGAGGGGAGGGCATTCTGGGGAGGGGAGGTTAGAAGTACCCAATATCAAAGAGGGACAGGATTAAAATAGGGAATGGATCAGGTGGGAGTTGAGATGGGTGGGAGGGAAATATAAGCAGTCTTTTACAATATATCTACTATGGTAATGTTTTGCATAGATATACATGTACAACACATACTGAATTGCTTATCTTCTCAGAGGGAGTGGGTGACAAGGGAGAAAGGAAATGGATCTGAAAATCAAAGTTTTAAAATTTAATGTTTCATAAGATGTCCAGGCAGTGGGGCTCAGAGATTCACCTTGCCCTAATGGCAAAGTCGAAGGGGGTATGGGAGAAGATGTGGGAGAGAGCAGACTGGATGAGGGGATATCTAGTGGGACTGATATTCTGGGGTGGTGGGTAGGGAAAAAATTGTAACTCATAATCTGGTGGAAATGAATGATGTAAACCAGAAGTTAATAAAGCATTTGTTTAATTAAAAAAAGAAAGAAAGAAAATTAGATAGTTAAAAAAAAAAGAGTGGATGGCTTGGAATTTGAGATTTCATAAGGCAAAAGATCTAGGACTGCAATCAAGGATCAACTAACCTGCAAAACTGAGCATAATCTCAGGCAAGGAGATGGTTGTTTAATGAAATAAGGGACTTCCAGACTTTCCTGATGAAAAAGCCAAAGCTCAATGGAAAATTTGTTCTCCAATTACAGGACTCAAGAAAGACATAAAAAGGTAAACAAGGAAAACACACTCACACATACACACACACATGTACACATCTTGGGATTCATTAAGAACAAACTGTTTACATCCCTATATGAGAAGCTGATACCTGTTAATATTGAAATTTATATGATTATCGAGACCTTTAAAAGGGATATAGATAGATAGATAGATAGATAGATAGATAGATAGATAGATAGAGGGTTTAGGTATAAATGAACCAATATGATGATAAAAAAACAATTTTTTTTTGCTTTTTTTTTTTTTTTGGCGGGCAATTGTGGTTAAGTAACTTGCCCAAGGTCACATGGCTAGGATTTTTTTATTTGTGCATTAAGTGTCTGAGGCCGGATCCGAACTCAGGTCCTTCTGACTCCAGGGCCAACACTCTACTCACTGCGCCACCTAGCCACCCCTATGATAAATTTTTTTTTTTTAATTTATTAAGGGGTTCAAAGGGACTGTAACGGGATAAAAGGAAATGAGTGTAATATGTATGAATGTAATGGAAATACTACTGTGTAATAAGAAATGAAGAAGAAAAAACCTGGAAAAACCTGTTTGAACTAATGCAAAGTTAAATGAGTTAGAACCAGGAAAACATATCAACAACACTATGTGATGATCAACTATCAATGACTTAAGTTTTTCTCAGCAACATAATGATCTAAGGCAAATACAAAGGACTCGTGAAGGAAAGTTCTATCCAAATCCAGATAAAGAACTGATATTCTTTTTTTTTTTTTTGCTTTTTTTTGGAGGGCAGTTGGGGTTAAGTAACTTGCCCAAGGTCACATGGCTAGGTTTTTGTTTTGTGTGTGCATTAAGTGTCTGAGGTCGGATCCGAACTCAGGTCCTTTTGACTCCAGGGGCGACACTCTACTCAATGTGCCACCTAGCCGCCCCAAGATAAAGAACTAATAAACTCTGAATGCAGATTAATGCACATGTTTTCATTTACTTTATTCTTTTCCATGTTTTTTTCTTTTGATCTGTTTCTTCTTTAATAATAATTGATTAATATGGTAATTTGCTATAGATGAAAGAACAAGTACAACCCATATGAAATTACCTTACCTTTTGGGATGAGGGGAGGGGAGAAAGAGAGGGAGAAAAATCTACAACTCTAAATTTTGTAAAAATGAAAGCTAAAAACTATCTTAACATGTAATTGGGGGAAAAATAAAACATTATCAAATTACATTTTAATCTTGTGCACCACAAATGGGAATTGCAGGCCCCATGTGGTCAGCTGGTCATGTTTGATATCTCTGGCTTATATCACTGAAAATCTGCGATTCTATTAGCTCTGGTCCTAGTTATACCACATTATGTGTGATCTTGGACAAGTCCATCCCCTGGAGTCTCAGACTCCTCACCTATAAAATGAAATATTTTAAGTGAATGATTTCTAATATCCCTTCCTATTGTGACATTTTATGATGAAATCCCATAATTTAGGACACAAAATATTATTTTGAATTTTAATTCTATTGTATGCTTTTTCCTAAAATAGGGTTAAAATGATTTAATGTGTGTAAGTAAGGTTCTCTTACTTTTATGGTTTTATTAAAAGAGTATCAGCAAACAGATTTAATGTATGACAATTAACATCTTTCTTTTATTACTTTTATAATGGGAAGCAGTAAAAAAAATTATATACATAGCATAGAAAAATTCTCATTCTCCCTTTTCTAATTTATTTTCAAATAGTAATAAACATTCTATGACCTCATGTTTGCTCTCAGATATATCTCCTTAATGTGTTAAGGAAATGATGCCATATTTCTTGCATGATGAACAAAAGAAAAAATCACATGGTTTATGGAAATCCATGACTATTTGCCTAATTTTAATGACTTCTATCACACATTGTGACAATTAGAAATTAGGCTCCAACATTAATAAAATAAATCATTTCTTTAAGAAGCATAGTGATTACTGACACCTGTATAACACTCTAAACTTTGTTAAGAACCTTAGAGAGACATCACCTCAACTAACCATTACTACCATAGATGCCACAGGTATTATTTTGACCATTTTATTATAGAAATTGTTCACAGGGTTAAGAATTGTGTCCAAGGTAATACAAGCAGAAAGTATCAGAGGCAGATTATGAATGCAGATGTTCCTAAACCTAAATGAAGCATTCAGTAGACTGTACTTTGTATCCTTATACCCCTTAAAAATTTAAATATGCTTTAAGGTACAGTTAAAGTGGAAGAATAATGAACCAGCACACATTTAAGCTTAGCACGTGAGAATTTATTTCGGATAAACAAATCATTTCATGTAGAAATAAGACCTTGCAATCACTTGTAATAGTAACGAAATTTGAAGATCCCTTTGTATTGCTAAGCTAACAGTACTTAGGACTTAGTTTCAAATTAAGCCTCTGTTAAAGAAACAGAAGGTATGAACTCCTGTTGCTGACATAACAGGAAGGGGCTGAACAGGGAAAAGCTAACACCATATGAAAGGAAAATCCCCAGCTGGGAGTGTCAGAATTTATTGGGGTAAGCATATTGAAGGCAGAGCAGCTGTTGAGAGGGAGGGAGGGAGGGAAGGAGGGAGGGAGAGAGAGAGAGACAGAGAGAGACACAGAGAGAGAGAGAGAGAGAGACAGAGACAGAGACAGAGACAGAGACAGAGACAGAGACAGAGACAGAGAGACAGAGACAGAGAGAGAGAGACAGACAGAGAGACAGAGACAGAGAGACAGAGACAGAGAGAGAGACAGAGAGACAGAGAGAGAGACAGAGAGAGAGAGACAGAGAGACAGAGAGAGAAAATTTCTATCTCTGAGCATCTGGAGGCTGGGATGCTACTGTTGGACTGAAGACTGAACTGAGAATTGAGAAGAACTAAGAAGAGAAATGAGAATTGAGAACTGAGACAGAATTTCCTGAAGCAAGCCACATGAAGGCTGGAGAAAGTGATTTTGATTTTGAGAACAGAACTTGTGGTGGTGGAGCTTCTTCTGAGAGCCAGGCAAACTCCTGCTGAGAGCTTCTGAGAACCAGCAGGAGCTGCTGAAGACTTCCAAGGGCCATCCAGAAGCTGCCAGAGCAAGCATGACTGTGGTGTTGGTACTTTGTCTATTTTTGGGTCTATGTAGATTTCACAGGCAAAAAGTGAATTGAAATGATAGTACCGACCATGTGTGTGAATATTTTGTTGTAATCCTGCTAAGCTTGACATTTGTAGATATTGTTGTGGCTCTGTTAAGTTTTCTCTTCCGAGGAACAGAAACTACAAAGGACTTGAGGTGGACTGGACACTGTGAACTCCAATGTGGAGGAAGAATTGCACAGAGAGCTGGACAACAACTGGGAGATGTCTGCCTTTGAACTCAGGTGGAAGTTGGTTAGATTTGGGCAGGAGCTGGGACCATGGAAGAGGAACCATGGAAACTGAAACCTTCCTTGAGTCAAGATGAAAAGACCTCTCCCTGGGTACTGAGTACTGACTGATGAAATACAGCATTGAGTAGTGACTGATGAAACTGTAACTTACTTGTGACCTAGGGGTGGATGGCCTTTTGTACTTTCCACTACCCTTTTACCAATTCACCCCTTGGGTGGAGGACTTTGACTTTTGTACTTTGTGATTGAATTAAGGACTTTGTGATTAACTAAATGAATGTACTTTGCTTAAAACTATGTGACCGCTCTAGTGAAAACTGTGTGGCCATTTTAGTGTTGAGTTGTTGTGTTTTGACATGGTGAATGCTGTACCTTGATTTTCTGTGAATGTTTTGCCTTAATTTACTGCTAAATAAATAGAGAGTTCACTATGCTGTGTAATCGGAACCTTGAAGTGTTCACAGCAGCAGTCCTCTGGAAAGCTGATCATGCATAGCTTTATATCACTGTGGATAAATATAGTTCTGTACCCCCAACTGCCTTTGAGACATTTCTAACTAGATGTTTTTTAAGCATGACAAATTAAATATGCCTAGCTCAGATCTCATTCTTCCTCCCAACCCCTCCCTACTTCCTAACTTCTCAGTATCTATTGAGGGCATTCCGATACATCCTATCTCCAGAGTTCACAATTTCAATCATCCTTAACTATTCCCTCTCCCTCACCCATCACAACCAATCTGTTGCCAATTCTTATTGATTCTACCTCCATAAAATCATCTCAAATCTGTAGTTTTTTCTCTACCCACATAATCACTAATTTATTTCATCTCCCCTCACCTGGAATATCTCAGAAATCTTCTGACTAGTCGTCCTACCTCAAATTTCTTCTCCAATTCATCCTCCATACGTCTGCCCAAACTGATAGTACTAAAGCACAAGTCTGTGTCACTGCTCTGATGAAAGACTTTCGTGGCTCCCTCTTTCCTCTAGGGTTAAACACGATCTTGTTTTATTCTTGGCAATAGCATAGCTTGGCATCTAGTAGGCAATTA
Source organism: Gymnobelideus leadbeateri (assembly GCA_011680675.1). Lineage (NCBI taxonomy): Eukaryota > Metazoa > Chordata > Mammalia > Diprotodontia > Petauridae > Gymnobelideus > Gymnobelideus leadbeateri. The sequence continues at coordinate 86,149 of WOXC01008727.1, read as the reverse complement.
ATAAATACTTGTTGACTGACTGAATTTTCTCCATTTGACTATAAAGCCAAATCTGGCCTTACTCTACCTTCCCAGGCTTATTGTACAGTGCTTTCATTCATGTACTCTTTATTACAGTCAAATCAATTGCTTACCCTTCCATGTGTATGACATTCTATCTCCTATCTCTGAGCCTTTGCACAGGTTGCCTCCAGTGCCTGGAATGTACCCCCTAATCAGTTATGTTTCATAGAATCATTAGCTTCCTTCATAGCTCAGTTCAAGTGCTACCTCATGGAGGAAGCATGTCCAAATCTATTAAACTCTTAGTACACTCCCTTTTGAAATTATACACACACACACACACACACACACACACACACACACACACACACACACACACACACACATATATATATATAAAACATATAGATATGTCATTTACTTGAAGGTTATTTATTTAATGAAAATATAAGTTTCTTGAGAATAGGGGCTATTTCTGTTTTTCTTATCCCCTATGTGAGTAATTAATGTTTATTGATTTACTAATCATAGGTGTAGGAATAAATAAGTCTAATACATGTTTCTGTTTTCAAAATGTTTATAGGCTCATGAAAAAGATAACTTACATGCAACAATTAAAGACCACTACAAAGAAGTAAGTGATTAGGTACTGAAATGGGTGGTTTAGACATTATTATAGAATGGAGTAGTAAGCCATCTCATGAAGGTAGAGAAACTCGAGGAAAGAGGAGGGGGAAATGTGAGAATTCTAGACTTATGGAATAACATGAACAATAGATTCACAAGTCATTAGAGTTGGAAGGGACCTTAGAGACCATTGAACACAATCATATTATTTTATAGATAAGGAAACAGATTTTTAAAAGTTGGTCTTCAGACTATGTCAAAAGTGATGTACTCAGATCTTTGAGGTATGTTTTGAGAATTATACATGAATTCATAGTCAGGGCTGTTATGAAGCTCAAATGATACAATTGAATAAAGCTCTTTGCAAACTTTAAAGCACTATGTATAAATGCCAGTTATTAATATTAGGAACCTTCAGTCTCAAGACCTCAAGTCTGGTAATGACTTCATTCTCTAAGCTTTCTACTGAACTCTTGGAACTCCTGCTGAACTCAAGAATTGTATATAGAGTAATACACAGGATGTGGTAGGAGATGTTTAAAAACTGAACTACACAGAACAAAGAAATATTCACAGACTTTTAAATATAATCTTCATTGTTAACCCTTTCTAAAGTCTAGATAATCAACAAAACAATCAATCACTGATAATTTAACAACGGACTCCTGCAAGCCAGTTAAGAGTTAAATCCAGCACAAATCTGGGCACAGAGTATGTAAGATGCAATGACCAATATGAGGTCATTCTATATGAGTTCTGGTTGGAGGAACTCTGATTTTGGGGCTGGAAAATAATTATTTAGGAGAACAAATTGCCAAGTATTTGAAAATGTTTTCATATGGAAGGATTAGGTACATTGAGGGGGGGAGAAGTCCAAGGGTAAGGATTATGACAAATCTTTAAATAAAATCTTCCAAATTTCAGTAGAAACATTCAGTGTTGGAGAGGTTTAGTAAAAAAAGGCACACATGTATTGTTGGAGAAGTACCTTAATCTAACTCTCATGGGGACAAATTTTATGTATGAGAAGTCATTTAATTATTTAATTGTGTTGACCCAACAATTCCACTCTCCTAGGTATATATTCTAAGGAGTAAGGCAAAGAGAAGTTGGGCAAATACTAAAATATTCATGATAATATACTTTGAGAAAAAATAGGGGCTGTGAGTATCCATTTATTGAAGAAAAAAAATTGTGGTATAGGAATGTAATGGAATAATATTGAGGCATAAGAAATTTCATATAGTTTATAAAATTTGGAAGGACATATGAACTGATTCAGAGTGAAATGAATCAAGAAAAAATATATACAAAATTATCACAATGGTGTAAAGAAAAAATTGACAAAAAATTTCAGAATAAGGCAATGATCACTCTTGATTCCAGACTACTTACAATGAAACATGCCATATGTGTATAGAATTATAATGGCAAGCAAAGTAGTACTTTGTTGCTTGTTTCAGCTATTCAAGTGCCTTTGAGCCTCACCTTTGATTGTGTCAAGTCTTTGCTGGAAACAGTATACATTTGTGTTGCACTCAATAGGCCTAATGAGTTTGGAAACCTTCCCTGCCCTTAAAAGGCCTAATGTCATCACATGGAGGCCAGGGTAGGAGGAGTTTGCCAAAGGAGTGGAAGAGGAAGGGTGGAAGAGGAAGAAGCAGGACAGAGAAAAGCTCAAGAACGACCTGGAACCAAGCAGAACTGAGAGGGAAAATGTTTGTGATGTTGGTACTCTGTTCTGTCTGTGTTTATGTTACTTTGTCAGAATGCAGCATTTTGTCTGTTGAAAGAGGACTTTACTGCTTGATATGGAAGTCCTGAAAGAGGGCTTTATTGCTGTTTACAGAAGTCCTGGGATTTTACTATTGATTTTTCTTTCATTTCTCAGACAGAAGCTTTGTCTATTGGTTTGTGTTACTTTGTCAGAGAGAAAGTGAATTGAAATGATAGTGCTGGCAAAGTGTGTAAATACTGCCATAGCTCTATTAAGCTATGTCTTCCTAGAAACAGAAACTTCAAAGGGCTTGGAATGGAACAGTCCCCACAAGCTAAGGTATGAAATAGGAGCAGAGAGCTATCTACATGTGATTCCAGGCAAGAACTGTATGAATCCAGGCAAAACCTAGGAGAGCTGCCTATCTGTGAATGCAGGCAAGAGCTGGTAGGAGTCCAACCTGTAGAAGAGGAGCCATAGGGTTTGGAAGTCAGACTCAAGTTAAGATGAAAGAGGACTTTACTTGGGTACTCAGGGCTGAATGGTGATATTGTAACTTACTATGACCTGAGGTAGATGATGTTTGTACTTTCTGCTACCCCTTAAGGATGATTGGCTTCATGGCTCCAGCTCCTACCACCTCCAATACATGTAAAAAAGACTCTAAACAAATTTTAGAGCCACAGAACTTAAAAAGTGACAGAGAAAAACAAATCTCCTGCTGAAGGCACCCCAGCAGGCCAACAGGAAGGGTCTATTGCACTGACCTGGGAGCCAAGCACAGCCCCATATGAGACCCATGGTTCTGGCCCTGGGTTGGCCGAGACCAGTGGAGGCCAGAGCAGACTTCAGGAGAGTGAATCACCAGCAGCTGTGGTGGTTTCCAGATTTCTCAACCCATAAACACCAAAAAGAAAATAAAAGGACAGTCTGGAACTCTGTTGGAACTAGGTGGAGAAGAACGTGGTCTGGCCCCTGCCCCCAGGGCCAGAAGTGGCAGAGGCATGGTGGCTGAAGCTGCTGCCGTGTGGGCACTTCAAGAGCTCCTGGCCTGCAGATTGTAGGGGGACCATAGGACCTTTTAGAGAGTAATTGGTCTTGCTTTAACCTGCTTAGATCTGGATTGTAGTATTGAGTGGTGGTCCTGGGGTGTGTGGCCAGTGTGTAAGAGCTTGTGGGGGCTGCAGAGTGGGTGCCCTCCTAAGAGTTCTGGCAGCTGTGAAAAAAAAAAACAGCAATTTAGGATATAGCTCTCTGCAATATGGAAGCAGAGTTCTACCATGGCAAAGAACTCAAAAGTCAAGTAATAGGCTGGCAAGATGAGCAGGCAGAGAAAGTACAAAAAGACCATAGAATCCTTTTTGGGGGAAAGAAAAAGGATCAAAGCATGGAATGGGAAGAAGACAATGAAGTCAGAATTCCTGCATCAAAAGCTTCCAAGAAAAATATAAACTGGTTACAGGCCATGGAGGAGCACAATAAAGATTCTGAAAATCAAGTAAGGGAAGTGGAGGTAAAATTGAGAAGAAAAATGAGAATGATGCAAGAAAATCATGAAAAGCAAGTCAACAGCCTGCTAAAGAAGATCCAAAAAAATACTGAAGAATATAACACCTTAAAAAATAGACTACCCAAATGGCAAAAGAGGCCCAAAAAGCCAAAGAGGAGAAGAATGCCTTAAAAAGCCAAATGTACCAGATGGAAAAGGAATTTCAAAAACTCACTGAAGAGAAAAATTCCTTTAAAATTAGACTGGAGCAAATGGAAGCTAATGACTTTATGAGAAATCAAGATACTATAAAACAGATCCAAACAAATGAAAAAAAAATAGAAGGCAATGTGAAATATCTCATTGGAATAAACACTGACCTGGAAGATAGGTCCAGGAGAGAGAATTTCAAAATTATTAGGCTACCTGGAAGCCATAATCAAAAAAAAAAGAGCCTAGACAAAATCTTTCAAGAAATTATCAAGAAAAATTGCCCTGATATTCTAGAACCAGAGGGCAACATAGAAATTGAAAGAATTCACTGCTCACCTCTTAGAAAAGATCCCCAAGGGGGGAGGAGCCAAGATGGTGGAAAGGAAGCAGTAATCTTGCTGAGCTCCTCGGTCACTAAGGCTCAAAGGGTGAATCTGAGTGAAATCCGGAGTGACAGAGCCCACTGGAAGACAAAGTGTGGCAGAGTCCAGCCCAGGAGGTTGCCCAGAGTGTCCGGACTGGTCGAGCGCAGAGCATGTGGGGTCTGCACAGCCCAGACCTAAGAGCAGACAAGCAGACTACACCAGAGAGAGCAAAAACCCCAGCCTGCAGACTTACTGAGGACGAATCACAGTCATCTCTCTGACGGGTAGGATCATTGGAGTCAGGTAGGAGAGCTGGGCCCTCAGTGGAAAGAGTGGCTTCTCTAGCTGCATTCGGCCCCCAGCCTGGAAGTTTAGAAACTGCCTGCCTGTGTAATACAGGGGCTGGAATGGCAAAGTAAATTCTAGCTGCTCAGATCCTCCCATCCCTCCTTCATGAAGCAGAAAACCCAAAGATAAGTCTCCCACCCAGATTGAAATCCCAAGTTAATGGAAATAGCCCCAGGCTTGAGAGTCTCCAAGAAGGGGTGTAACTGAGACAGCCAAGAGTCTGAAGAGAACAGAGGGTGGGGTCCCAACAAACCCCACCTCTCCTCACCAGCAAAAGCCTACTTATAGCCCAGGGGTATAGAGGCAGAAATCTGAAGTGGTCACACACACCCATGCCTACTCATCTACATCCCTCACTGACTTCCCTGACTTAGCCATAAACTAGCCACCCAGAGGTATTCAAAGTCAAGGATCAGGCCCTAAACTCATAGCCTGAGAAACTAAGAAACAGGAACTCACAATGGGAAAAAAAGAAGCTGAGAAGGAGAAGGGGAAGGCAAAAAAGTCTATTCGAGCATACTATGCAGGGCAAGAACAACAAAATACACAGGACAATATAGACTCTCTACCCACACCTGAGACCACAGAAGGAAACATGATCTGGTCTCAAGCCCAAATAGCATTCCTGGAGGAGCTTAAGAAAAATTTTAAAGACCAAATCAGGGAGGCAGTAACCAACTTGGAAAAACGTCTCAGTGAAGTAATTGGAGAAAATACCTCCCTAAAAAAGGAACTTCAAAAAATAACTGAAGACTGTAATTCGATAAAAATTAGAAACAATCAAATTGAAGCTCAGAACTCTATGATGCAGCAAGAGTCAATCAAACAAAACAAGACGATCGAAAAATTGCAAGAAAATGTAAAATATCTCACTGGAAAAATAACTGACCTAGAGAACAGATCCAGGAGAGACAACCTAAGAATTATTGGTCTACCAGAAAGCCATGATGAAAAAAGCAGCCTAGACAACATCCTCCAAGAGATTGTCAAAGAAAACTGTCCTGAGGTCCTGGAATCAGAAGATAAAATAACTATCGACAGAATTCACCGGACTCCTCCTGAGAGAGATCCCAAACTGAAAACTCCAAGAAATATAGTAGCCAAATTCCAGATTTACAATATTAAAGAAAAAATTCTGCAAGCAGCCAAAAAGAAACAATTCAAATATCGAGGAACTACAGTTAGGATCACACAGGACCTAGCAGCTTCTACATTAAAAGAGCAAAGGGACTGGAATTTGATATTTCGTAGGGCAAGAGAGCTAGGACTACAACCAAGGATTAACTACCCGGCAAAACTGAGCATAATCTTCCAGGTAAGGAGATGGACGTTTAATGAAATAAGGGACTTCCAGATGTTCCTGATGAAAAAGCCAGAGCTCAATGGAAAATCTGATCTCCAATTACAAGACTCAAGAAACACATAAAAAGGTAACCAAGAGAAACACAGACTCACACATGCATAAGTGCACACACCCACACCCACAAACACACGCTCATTACTTGGGATGCAACAAGAGCAAAATGTTCACATCCCTATATGTGGAGCTGATAACTGTCAATATTCAAAATCTTTATGATTATCATTACCTTCAAAAGGGTTATACTTAGAGGGTGTGGGTATGAATGCACAAACCTGATGTCTAAAAAAACAAAACAAAACAAAACTATTAAGGGGATCAAAGAGACTGTAATGGGAAAAAGGAAAGGATTAGATAGGAAAAGGTAAAATATGCCATCTGAAGGGACATTAAAACACACTATAGAAGAGGGGAAAGAAAGAGGGAGAGGAACATCATTTAAACACTATTCTCACTGGTTCTGGTTCAAAGAAGGATCAACTTAAATCAGTGAAGTTTAAGATTTTAATGTGAATAGACACATAAATTCATTAAATAGAGGAAAAGGAGGGAGGGAGAGGAGCAATGTTTGAAATTTACTCTCATTGGTTTGGAATCAAACAGGGAGTAATTCACTCTGATAAGTATAAAAACTTATTTCGTCCTATAGAAAGCAGAAGGGTAAGGGGGGTGAAAAAGAGGAGACTAAAGGGGGAGGGATTAGAAGGGAGGGAAACAGTAATAAGGGGAGAGGGTAGGTTAAGAAGAGGGATCACTGGGTGGGAACACTGAGGGAGGGGATGGTCAAAAGGGAAAACTTCAAGGAGGGGAAGGGAGAAGGAAGAAACAAAAACATAAACAGGGGAGGGAATAGGATGGAGGGGAAGAGACAGATAGTCATTATTACTGTGAATGTGAATGGGATGAACTCTCCCATAAAACAGAGGATAGCAGAATTAATTAAAAACCATAATCCTACAATATGCTGTCTACAAGAAACACATTTGAAACAAAGGGATACCCACAGGGTAAGGGTAAAAGGTTGGAGTAAAATTTATTATGCCTCAGCTAAAGTAAAAAAAGCAGGGGTAGCAATACTTATCTCATATAAAGCAAAAGCAAAAATAGATCTAATTAAAAGAGATAAGGAATGAAACTATATCCTACTAAAAGGCACCATTGAGAATGAAGCAATATCACTACTTAATATATATGCACCAAGTAGTATAGCATCTAAATTCCTAGAGGAGAAGTTAAAGGAATTAGAGAAAGAAATAGATAGCAAAACTATACTAGTGGGGGACCTTAATCTTCCCCTCTCTGAAATCGATAAATCTAACCTCAAAATAAACAAGAAAGAAGTTAAGGAGGTGAATAGAATCTTAGAGAGACTAGATATGATGGATCTCTGGAGAAAACTGAATGGGGATAAAAAGGAATTTACTTTCTTCTCAGCAGTACATGGTACATACTCAAAAACAGACCATGTACTAGGGCATAAAAACCTCACAATCCAGTGCAGAAAGGCAGAAATAGTAAGCGCATCATTCTCAGATCATGATGCAATAAAAATTATATGCAATAAAGGGTCATGGAAAGAAAGACTAAAAACTAATTGGAAATTAAACAATTTAATCCTAAAAAATTGGTGGGTCAAACAAGAAATTATAGAAACAATCAATAATTTCATTCAAGAGAATGATAATAATGAAACAACATACCAAAATTTGTGGGATGCACTAAAGGCAGTTCTCAGGGGAAGTTTTATATCCCTGAGTGCATACTTAATTAAAGCAGAGAAAAGGGAGGTCAATGAATTGAACATGCAATTTAAAAAGCTAGAAAAAGAACAAATTGAAAATCCCCAATTTAGTACTAAATTAGAAATATTGAAAACCAAAAGTGAGATTAATAAAATTGAAATTAAGAAAACCATTGAATTAATAAATAAAACTAAGAGCTGGTTTTATGAAAAAATCAACAAAATTGATAGACCCTTAGTCAATATGATAAAAAAAAAGAAAGAAGAAAACCAAATTTTGAGTATCAAAAATAAAAAGGATGAATCTACCTCCAATGAAGAGGAAATCAAAAAAATAATGAGGAATTATTTTCCCAATTGTATGCACATAAATATGAAAATCTTAGTGAAATGGATGAATATTTACAAAACCACAAGTTGCCCAGAATAACTGAAGAGGAAGTGAATTACCTAAATAACCCCATCTCAGAAAAAGAAATCAAACAAGCCATCAATTAACTCCCTAGGAAAAAATCTCCAGGGCCAGATGGGTTTACTAGTGAATTCTATCAAACATTTAAAGAACAATTGATTCCAATACTCTACAAACTATTTGGGAAAATTAGTGAAGAAGGAGTCCTACCAAACTCTTTCTATGACACAAATATGGTACTGATTCCTAAATCAGGAAGAAATAAAACAGAGAAAGAAAATTATAGACCAATTTCCCTCATGAATTTAGATGCAAAAATTCTAAATAAAATATTAGCCAAAAGACTCCAACAACTTATCACAAAAATAATACAGTCTGATCAGGTAGGATTCATTCCAGGAATGCAAGGATGGTTTAATATTAGGAAAACCGTCAGTTTAATTGAGCACATCAACAATAAAACTAGCAGAAACCACATGATCATCTCAATAGATGCAGAAAAGGCTTTTGACAAAGTACAACACCCATTCCTATTAAAAACACTAGAAAGTATAGGAATAAATGGAGCCTTCCTCAAAATAGTTGATAGCATCTATTTAAAACCATCAGCAAGTATTATATGCAATGGGGATAAACTAGAAGCCTTTCCAATAAGATCAGGAGTGAAACAAGGGTGTCCACTATCACCCCTCTTATTCAATATGGTACTAGAAACACTAGAAGTAGCAATTAGAGAAGAAAAAGAAATCAAAGGAATCAAATTAGGTAAAGAAGTGACCAAGCTATCACTCTTCGAAGATGATATGATGATATACTTAGAGAATCCTAGAGAATCAAGTAAAAAACTACTAGAGACAATAAATAAATTTGGCAAAGTTGCAGGATATAAAATAAACCCACATATATCCTCAGCATTCCTGTACATCTCTAATGAAACTCAATAGCAAGAGATAGAAAGAGAAATCCCATTTTAAGTCACTGTAGACATTATAAAATATTTGGGAATCTACTTGCCAAAACAAACCCAGAATCTATATGATCACAACTACAAAACACTTCTCACACAAATAAAAGCAGATCTAAATAGTTGGAAAAATATCAATTGCTCGTGGCTGGGTCGAGCTAATATAATAAAAATGACAATGTTACCCAAACTAAACTATATATTTAGTGCCATACCAATCAATTTACCAAAAAACTACTTTCTAGAGTTAGACAAAATAATAACAAAATTCATTTGGAAAAACAAACGGCCTAGAATATCAAGGGAATTAATGAAAAGAAACGCTAGGGAAGGTGGACTAGCTGTGCCAGATCTAAATCTGTATTATACAGCAGCAGTCATCAAAACTGCTTGGTACTGGCAGAGGTGTAGAGTAGTGGATCAATGGAATAGATTAGGTGCAGGAGACCCAGCAGTTAATGAATATAGCAATCTATTGTTCGATAAACCCAAAGACCCCAGTTTTTGGGATAAGAATGCACTATTTGACAAAAACTGCTGGGAAAACTGGAATACAGTATGGCAGAAACTGGGCATAGACCATTATCTAACACCATATACCAAAATCAAGTCCAAATGGGTGCATGATCTAGGTGTAAAGGATGATATTGTAAGCAATTTGGGAAAGCAAGGAATAGTTTACCTGACAGATCTGTGGAGAGGGGAAGACTTTAGAACCAAACAAGAATTAGAGAGCATTATAAAATGCAAAATGGATAATTTTGATTACATTAAATTGAAAAGCTTCTGTACAAACAAAGCCAATGTAACCAAGATCAAGAGGGAGGTGGGAAATTGGGAAAGAATTTTTACAACTTGTGTCTCTAATAAAGGACTCATCTCTAAAATTTATAGAGAATTGAGCCAAATCTATATGAATACAAGTCATTCCCCAATTGATAAGTGGTCAAAGGATATGAACAGGAAATTTTCAGAGAAAGAAATTAAAGATATCTATAAGCATATGAAGAAATGCTCTAAATCACTATTAATTAGAGAAATGCAAATCAAAACAACTCTGAGATACCACATCCCTCCAGTCAGATTGGCTAAGATGACAAAACAAGAAAGTGACAAATGCTGGAGAGGATGTGGACAAATTGGAACACTAATACATTGCTGGTGGAGTTGTGAACTTATCTAACCATTCTGGAGAGCAATCTGGAATTATGCCCAAAGGATTATAAATAATTTCATACCCTTTGACCCAGCCATACCACTTCTAGGGTTATATCCCAAAGAGATCATAGAAGTGGGAGGAAGACCCATATGTACAAAAATATTTTTAGCATCCCTTTTTGTGGTTGCAAAGAATTGGAAACTGAAGGGGTGCCCATCAATCGGGGAATGGCTAAACAAGTTGTGGTATATGAATGTAATGGAATATTATTGTGCTATAAGAAATGAAGAGGTGACGGATTTCATAATTACCTGGAGAGACTTATACAAACTGATGCTGAGCGAGAAGAGTAGAATCAGAAGAAATCTGTATACAATCACAGACATACCATATCTGTGATGACCAACTATGACAGACTGGACTCTTTTCAGCAATGCAGTGATATAAGTTAATCCTGAAAGACTCAAGAAAGTGAGAAATGCGCCATCCAGAGATATAACTAGAAAGAACTGAACCTGAATCCTGATGGAAGCAAACTAAATGATCTTGTTCTTTTCATTGTTTGGTTTTATTTCTTCCTTACCATCTTTCATCCCACCTAGTACAATACGCCTTTGTAATTGGAATAATGTCTAATATGAATGCATTTGCAGATCATATACTGGACTATACGCTGTCATGTGGGGAGGGGGGAGGGAAGTAAAGGAAATTTGAAAATCAAGGAACTATGGAATTGAATCTTGTTAATTGAAACTAAACTAATAAATTAATTTAAAAAAAGAGAAAAGATCCCCAAAAGAAAACCCCTAGGAAGGATGATTGGATTAAGGATGATTGAAAGTCAGCCTTGAGTCAAAATGAAAGAAGACTTTATTTGGGTATTCTATATTGATTGAGGAGGTTGTGACTTATTGAATGATATATTTTGTTTAAGATTATGTGGCTACCTTAATAATAAGTTGTTATATTATATTGTTGTGAATGTTGTGCTTTAGTTTCTTGAATGTTTTTCTTTAGTTTATTGCTGAATAAATAGAGAATTCACTATACTATGTTATTGGATCTTCAAAGTTATTCACAGCAGCAGTCCTCAGGAGAGCTGCTTGTGATTGGCTTTAAAATCTTTCCTATCACCATAGTAATTTTAAAATCACATTCTTTTTTGGTGATTTGCTCAATTTCCCAACTCATTTCCTGACTTTGAACTTTATATTAAATTTGGGCTCTGCTCCTGTTATTAGAGGAGTTGAAAGAAGAGCAGCAGTGTCAAGTTCCAGGCTTTTTTTTTTCTTCACACTGCTGTTTTCAGAACTCATTCTGGGAATTCAGAACACTTTGGTTGCTTCAAGGTGGCATGATCCAGAGATATGTGTGGTCACAATTTTCCTGTTCTGTTCTCTGGTCCTTACTCAGTAAGGACCCCTGATACCTTGAAGCCTCAACAAATATTGCTCCTCAGGGCCCCTGCTCCCTTGGGACCAGAGCAATACTGCTTTGCAGAGGTGATCTTTCCTTGGGATAAGAAGTGATACTTTTCCTCAAAGTCCCTGTTCCCTTGTGATAGAATGTACTCCACTTTGCCTGGAAGTGTGACCCAGAAGTAGAAATAAGTCATGGAGTTTTGAAACAGAATCCTGTCCTATACCCAGTGTGAACATAGGGGTCTCCTGTATTTTCTTTGTAACTGGTGGTCTTATCCCCTTACTATCTCTGGTTTGAGAGCCCTCAAAGTTTCTGCTGTTGCTTCACCATCACCAAAAACCACCACTTATGCAATATCCACATGGCCTCTAAGTCAGCCCTCACCCTCATGTCACAGATCTCTCCTCCTGACTTAAGTGTCTTGGGCTGGAAGAATGTCACCCTGTCCTTCCATTGGCCCTGCTGGTCTAGAATTTGATTTGAAGTATTATTTTATAGTATTTGAAGGCGAATGTTGGGAAAGCTCAGCTGTAGTGCTTCCTTTACTCCACCATTTATTCCACTACATAAATGTGAACTAATGTAATCCTCCTGTTTGCTTTGGGATAAGAAAGAGTTTTATGGGGGAAAGGCACTGGGGAAAAAGTATTTTTTTTTTGCTTTGTGGAAGGCAATTGGGGTTAAGTGATTTGCCCAAGGTCACACAGCTAGTTAAGTGCTAAGTGTCTGAGGCCAGATTTGAACTCAGGTCCTCCTGACTCCAAGGCCAGTGCTCTATTCACTGTGCCACCTACCCACCCCTGAAAGAGCATTTTTCAAAGAATTAATTAAAACATTAAAATACTTTTTTTCCTTAATAAAAAAGAATCTTGCCCCTTCTCACACTTCAGGTGGGATATAGATATAAGAGAAAATTGTGTATCTTAACAAAGCACTCATGCCTTTCAAATATAATTTAACTTAGTTGAAAATACAGGTGGCATCCCTATAATCAATTTTAAAATGGTTTGGAAGATAAATCATAAGTGGTTTTCTTGCTAGTACATTTAGAATATTTTCATTAATATCTTGAGATTAGGACTCACTCCTAGGTTCAGCACAGCTACATTGATATTACCAACCCTTTGGTCAAGGCTGCCATGTTTTCTGGTGACATGGTTAATGACAGAAACTGACTGAAAAGCAAGGCAAATACCCAAAATAGCTCTTCATCAAGGGATTTATGCCTATACAAATAAAGCAATTAACTTTAAGCACCCATCAATTCAGTTTATGCACCAAGACATTAAACTATACACTGAGCAACATAACCTTATGCAAGCTTCTTCATCCTTTTTATTAAAAATAAAAAGAGGGATATGGAATCTTTTTGATGTATTTCCTCAAAACTACAGCAAAAGTGATAAGCACCCTTTAAAATATTTGCTACATTTTAATGCTACTTTTGTGGGTCACCTTTCATATGATCATCAATTATGAAACCAAAGGACTATGGGAAAGTTTATGTGCACCTACTAGGTGTGTCTGAATATATATGGAAAAGACCTTGTGATTTACAAATCTCTGGGAAGAAAATAATTTCATTTATTGTTGTTCAGTCCTGTCCAACTTTTCATTAAGCCATTTGGGGTTTTCTTTACAAAGATACTAGAGTGATTTGCCATTTCCTTCTCCAGCTCATTGTACAGATGAGAAAACTAAGGCAAATAGGGCCAGATGACTTGTCCAGGGTCACACAGCTAGTAAGTATATGTAGGTCACATTTGAACTCAGGTGTTTCTGTCTCCAAGCCTGGAGCCCTATCCCTGGCATCATGCAACTGCCCCAAGAAATTTCATATGAATGGGCAATCTGTCTTAAGCCTTCACTTTTCTGGTAGCACCTAAGGTATATATGTACATATGTGTATACATTCATATGTATATGTGACATGTATGCATATTAATATGTATCTATAACATGATAATTTCTAGGTATTTAATTCATTTCGTAATTAATCGCATAATTTTGTGGCATCAGTTGTTATTCTGAATGTCATTTAAATCATATACATGTCAGGTAGAATATATGGATGGCATCCATGACATGGATATGAAAAATGTTGTAAAAGAGATTTTTGAGCACATCCATGTCTGGAAAATAGATGTTAGCTAGTCATGGAACAAGAATAACAATAAGAATAAAAGGAAAATTCATATGATTGGCAAGATTGTTGAGTAGTTGTTTTCATCATAACTCATCCAAGCTAACAAATTCAAAACAAGAAAAAATACAAATCTATAGTAATTAAAACCTGAATCAACAAGATGCTAAGACAAGTTATTCAAAACTGAACAATTTAAAATCCATTTGAAATACAATTTACAACTGAAATATTTAAAGTCACCCCTTACCCAACAAGGGACATAGCCAATATGATTCAATTGCCTTCCCATCCTATAACTATCCTCACTGTCTGGTACCTTCTCATTCTGGAACATCCTTCCACTATACTGGACTCTTTCTCCTATTGGTTAGTTTTTTCTTGGGTCTTCATCTGGGGGACAAACCCAAGATGTTCATAATTCGTTTGTCTCTCAAGCAGTGCTTTTGATTCTGAGGACTTTGCCACAACGCCTCTGCATGGGTACCTTCTCCATTACTACCACCTTGTTAGCTGTTTTTATGTTATCTTCCTCCATGAGAATATCATCTCCTGGAGGGCAAGAAATTTACTTGTTTTTGCTTTTATTTATATCTCCAACATTTAGCAGGACCTAGAATGGTAAGATTTTCCTGAATGTCTGTTGATGTTGTGCCACCAGTACTACCAGGTCACCCCACAGTCTGGATACAGACAACACAAGCAACTAGAAAGTACATTGTTGCAAGTCTCAGTTGTGGGGGCTCCTAACTCATTCTCCTTTGGCAGAGAATCAGCCTGAACCTCTCTACATCTCATAAGAGGCATAAAATATTGATCCTGAGCAGCCATGTTATATTAAACAGTTTCCACTATGAGTGCAGGAGAGAGAAAGCAATAATGCAGCATTGGCTTGAGGGAGAGGAACTTCTATGCTCCTGGGGAAAAAAGAGAAGGAACTTGGTTACAGTCATTCCTTTCCTGACATGATCTTATCACAGCAAGGATCCAAATGGTTTCTCCTCTATTTCACCTCCCAGCCTCGGTGGATACATCTAAAAGAAAATGTGACTCCCACAGCAGGTAGAAGTGAAGAGGTCAAACTCTGAATGGAAATGCCAGACAAAGTTACTGGGAATATAAGAAAAATGCTCAAAGATAAAATGTCCAAGAGATGAAAACTGCCAAAATAAAAAAGGAAAGGCTGGAGACAAAACTGGTGCCTAATTATATATAAATGCAGTGAAAAATCTTAAAGGCAGAAGGATTTTTTTATTTTAAAAATAGCTTAACATAATCAAATAATATACTTTAAAGGAAAATGAACTAGAAATCTCCAATGAAAAAAAGGGAACATAGAGATAAATTGTGCAGATTCCCCTAACATCATAGAATGACAACAAGAAACACCAAAATGGCCCAAAAGAGAAATAAAACTTTTTTTTAAAAAGACACTAGGATGGAAATTGAGACAGAAACCAGAGCTCTTAATGCACAAATAAATCAAACAGCAGAGTAAATAAATTTGAATATAAGACAGATAACTCACAGCCTGAAAAGCAGAGAAAAAGTCTTCTTTGTGACACTTCAAGGCATACAGTGGTTAAATTAAGAAATTTCTATGACATATGACAAATCTTACAAGCATACAGGACAAATGCCTCAAATTATGAAAGAACATCAATTCAAATTACTCTATGTAATTCTATAATCATGAGACATTAGAGAGAAAAATATTGGAATATGATTACTCCCACAACTAAAGAAGCATAAAATGAAACCCAAAGCAACATATCCTGGAAAGTCAAATGTAATTTCCAATTAAAAAATATGGATCTTCATGAGAAACATGTTCTCTGACATAGTGAATGTGTGGGTTTGTTTTGCATAACTATTTGTTACAAAGGAAATCTTTAAATGAAATAGGAACAGGTAGAACTAGGACACATTCAGGATAGAAAGAACAATACCAAAAGTAAGAAAAGAAAGAACATCAATGATTCTTTAAAAAAAATAAGGAAAAGAAGATGCAAAAAGAGAAACGGTAAGGCAGTGTTGGAACTACAATGTTAAGTTTTAATATGCCCCCCCAAAAAAAGGCATACAAAAATACCTTTGCATGATAAAGACTGAGGATTTCATATATAAGTCAAATTTTCCATTCTTGAAGTATATGTTCATGCTTATTTGTATTTGTCAAGGTCGTAATAATAATAAAAAGGAAAAAAATAAGAAAAGAAAAAATACTGACCTCCAACAAAAGACTTCAACATGGACCTTCAAGCAAAAGTTACCAGAGATGACTGGAAGATTTATTTTACAAACAAAACAACCCAAAAAAGAGAAACTCAAGAAATATTTTTAAAGTTTTATTACCAAAAAAGAATAAGTGATAAAATCAATTGTTTGATATGTTTATTGCTTAAAGAAAAGGAATTTCCAGTTTAAAAGAAAAAAAAGTATTTTTTGGTAATGACAGACTTTAAGGGGTTAAAGATTTAAGGAGACGTCAACAATTCAAGCAAAGCATAAAAGAAGAAATGAATCAGTGATCCAAGGACTAAATCTTATAACCCCTTAAAAGTGAAGTAATATTTTCATTTACGGAATAACGGAGTGATAAACTATTTGAATAGGAAGCAGATTAAATCTCAATTGATAAATGGTCAAAGTATATGGACAGGCAGTTTTCAGATGAAGAAATCAAAGCTATCTATAGGCATATGAAGAAGTGCTCTAACTTTTGATTAGAGAATTGCAAGCTAAAACAACCCTGAGATATCATTTTATACCTATGAGATTGAATGTAACAAAAAAAAGTATAAATGTTGGAGAGGATATGAGAAAAACTGGGACACTAATGCACTGTTAGTAGAGTTGTGAACTGATACAACCACTCTGGAGAGCAATTTGGAACTATGTCCAAAGGGCAAACTGGGCAAATTCTTTGATCTAGCAATACCATTACAAGGTCTGTATCCCAAAAAGATTATAAAAAAAAGGGAAAAGGAACTGCATGAGCAAAAACATTTTATAGCAGTCCTTTCTGTGGTGGCAAAATACTGGAAATTAAGGGGAATCTCATCATTTGGAGAATGGCTAACCAACGTACAGTATATGAATATAATGAAATACTATTGTGCAATAAGAAATCATAAACAGTCAGATTTCAGAAAAATCTGGAAAGACTTGTACAAATTGATGCATAAGCAGGACCAAAAAAATATTGTACATAATAGTATCAGAAATATTGTGTGATGATCAACTATGAATGGCTCAGCTCTTCTCAGCAACACAATGATCCAAGCACAAAGAACTCACAAAGGAAAATGTTATCCATATCCAAATAAAGAACTGATGGACTTTGAATGCACTTCAAAGCATGCTTTTTTCACTTACTTTTTTCATGTTTTTTTTCCCCTTTGATCTGTTTCTTCTTTCACAACTATGGCTTATATGGAAATATGTTTTTTTCATAATTGACATATATAACCTATATCAAATTCCCCATCATTTTGGGAGGACAGGAGACAAACGGAGGAAGGCAGAAAAATCTGCAACTCAAAATCTTATAAAAATGAATGCCAAAAATTGCCCATATAAAATTGGAAAAATACTATTATTTTTTAAGATAGCATAAAGAAGTAGAAGACAAATGAACAAAATAAGTAGAAGGGAGAGTTGAGTGAGATTTAGAAATACACTAATATATATTGGGATAGGGGAAAAGTTGAGTTTTAAAAACAGCATAATTAATTGAACAAGTAATATTTAAAAGTGAAAGTTAATAAATTAATTAACCCCAAATAAAGAAAAAAGACAAAATCTACAAAAGTAGGAAAAACAATTAAAATGGAAAACACAAATAATATAGAATGGGGAAAAAAATCCTGTGTTTTGAAAAGACTAATAAAATCTATAAAACTAACCAATTTAATAAAAAGGTGGCTAGATAGTACAGTGGATAGAGTACATAAGGCTCCAGGTCTGGAGTCAGGAACACTTATCTTCCTGAGTTCAAATATGACAAACACTTACAAGCTGTATGACCATTGGCAAGTCACATAAAACTCTGTCTCAGTTTCCTCATCTGCAGGAAAATAAATGGCAAACCACTCCAGTATCTTTTCCAAGAAAACACAAATGGGGTAACAAAAAGTCAGATATGATTGAAAAATGGCTTAACAACAACAACCTGATAAAAACAAGAAAGAAGAAAATAAAACTATCAATTTAAAAAAAATTCAAGACTAGCTCATACCTTAGAATACGTTAGAAAAATTATCAAGCGGTATTAGAGTGTATATAAATTTTTTTAGAAACCTTTTCCCACTAGATAAATGATTAAAGGATGGGAACAGTTATGAAAATAATTGAAAACTATTTACAATCAAATGAGTGTTCCAAATCACTAATATTAAGAGAAATATGAAACAAAACAATTCATCTAACTCCAGAAAATTAGCAAAATGACAAAAGATGAAAAAATATAATACTGAAAAAATTGTCGGAAAATAATCATAATAATGGGTAGTTTGTAAAACTGTGACTAAATCCAACCATTTTGGAATTGTCAACCCTAAGAACAAATGACCAAAGAGTCACAAAGATTATGTAACTACTGCTAACTCTATAAATGCCAAAGAACTCATACAGGTTATCACAAACACAGTTAACTTTGAAAAATAAAATGAAAAAATAAAAACAAAGAGTTAACAGTAGTCATGAGCAAAAAAGTTTTCTTTATTCTGTTGGAGGAGGGAAACTAGACCTGTTTGTTGGGGCCTCCTCTACTGAGTCCTGCATTAGTATGACAAAATCTTAATATATATATACCAATTGCTACACAATGAGTTGTGGCCCTGACAGCGAGGGATAAGAGCAACAATGTGAAAAGTGTCATTCATAGCAGAGCTTCACGACCAGAACACGGGTACTGCAGGTGCTTGTCTAAGCATAGGGACCATCAGGTGATGGTGTGAAACAATTCTGGAATTTTGCTGTCAGTTTCATCCAGAGGATGAGAGAAAAAAAAATTGTTATTATTCCAACATCAAGGAATAATAAGGCCTGCTTGCTGGGCCTTAACTCTGGAAAACAAGGTGTCTCCTAATAGAGATAAAAAGGAGTAAAAATAGAGAAGTAGTCTTGGCATGGTGATTCTGACCAAATTATGAAGTAACATGACTAAACTGTCCATAGTAATTGACCCAAAGATTCATTTGCTAAGTATATACACCAAGGAGTATAAGCTTAGGAAAAAGGCATCTGTATGCACCAAAATGTTTAAAGCAGCACTTCTGTGGTAGCAAAAGACTACTAAAAATACCCGTTGGTTGATTAAATCTATGGATAAAGGAAATATGATATAGGAATATAATGAAACATTTTGCTATAAGAAATGATAAACATGATGAAGAAAGAGAATCAAGGAAAGACTTTCATGAACTGATTCAATCTAGAAACAAATATACATGTCTACAGCAATGTAAATAGATAGATCAATAATCACAAGAGGATAAAAAACGAATCTTATAAAATTACGAAGAACCAGCATAGCCCCAAAGAAGAGGTACATTTAGTACCCCATTCCCCTGCAGAGTGGGAAGGTCCTTTGCTGCAGACCTTTTCATGTATTTTCATATTTTGAGATACTAATTGATTTTGGTAATTACTTTTTCTCTTCCTTTTTTTTTCTTTTAAAAATAATCTTTGTTAAATGAGGTCCTCTTTAGGGGAACTAGAGGATTGCCATGGGGAAAAACTGGGCAATGTAAAAACAAAAGATATCAATAAAAATTTCTTTTTAAAAATAATTCAGCCAGAATTGTGAAACCTACCTGATATAGTTCTCTTCTGATTTTCATGACACAACTTTTAATATTCAGCTCATTTGTCAATTTTTAGCTTATTATATCTTGAATGAACCAGTTAAATGTGTAATCTATATGCAAACAATTCTTTAATCAACTGGGGACTGATGAAGTGCTTTGCTCAATGGACAGAGAAAGATGAGGTCACACAGTAAATATCTTGCATGAACTAAAAGTATCAGAACTAAAAGTATTCTTCAATGCCAGCTATCAGTATGTCAAAAAAAGAGAAAGAAACCTTTAAATCTATCTATAACATAGAAAATAATTTCAAATTGAGCTTTCTGACAGGAGGCCAGTTGAACAGTAAAGGAATTTAGAACAAGACTCTTGGGAGCAAATTGTCCTCAGAAAAGGGAAATTTTATCTCCCTTCCCTTGCCCCATTGACCAAATAATAAACTTGTGAATTTCTAATATTTGTAATATCTGGAGTTCCTATAATTAGAACATCACTAACAGTGTCTACTGGAATCAGTAGCAGAACTCCAGAGTTCAGGATAAACTATACACACTGATGAAAGATAACTTCAAGACTTTATAAGTGCACAGATCTTTAAAGTTCATCTAAGAGCTACATCTAAGCTAAATTCCATGAGGAAATCACAAAGGGATAAAAAGGATTCCCAATAACCAGGAGCCATGAGTTAATTTCCTTTTGAAAAGCTAATTAATTCTAGATGATAAACAATAGAGAGCACCATGGATGGGGGCTCAGGAACAACCTGTCTCTAAGTTCACTGACTTCTTATTGAGCAACAAAATATTATCTCCCTCTGAGGACCAAGCCTGCCAGTGTGAGTGGAAATTTGGAAAGTAGCCCCAGAAAGTCTGTCCTCTGTCTCAAGGCAAAGGCTAGAATTCTTTGTGTTTTAGAAAAACTGGGAACTTTCTCACTAAATACATGTGTAACAGAAGGATGCCCCACCTACTTGCTATTATTTAACATTTCTAGAAATGCTACCAATAATAGTAATGCACCCCCCCCAAAAAATGAAAGGCATACATTTAGGGAAAGTAATATAAATTACCACTATTTGCATACAAAATGATTATTTACTTTGAAAGTCACAGAGAATCAACAAAGAAAGTAATTAATGCAATTATTTTTAGTAAAATAGAGAATATATTCAAATTCACTAAAATCATCAGCATTTCTATATTTATAAAAACAGAAAGCAAAGGAATAATGAGACATCCCAATCAATATAAATACAAAGCACATGAAATATCAAGGTAAATTCCGAAGGTAAGGTAATTCTAAGGTAAATTTTCCCCCTGAAGTAGGTAAATGACATATGTTTGATATAAAGCAAGATTGTTAACCCATTTTGAGTTACTTTCCTTTAGAAAAGCGGATCTAAGAACCTTTGTTGGCAGCCACCTGGGTATGTCAGGGTTCTTGCTACTACACCCCTTACCCCCTACTTTCCTGTAGGGTAATATACCCAACTGAGTGTGTATGTTATTCCCTCCTTAAGCCAAATTCAATGAGAGTAAGGTTGACCCATTCCCTTTTGACTTCCTGTTCTTCCCCTCCATTGTAACAGTTTTCCCTTGCCTCTTTTGTATGAGATAATTTACACTATTCTGTCTCTCCCAATCTCCTCTCATTATACTCCTTTCTCACCTCTTAATTTAAATTTTTTAAATATCATCCCTTCTTATTCAATTGATCCTGTGCCCTTTGTCTATGTATACCTGTACATATATATATACACACACACTCACATTCATACGCACATGAACCCTCCTATACAGACATACATTTATATTCCCTTCAATTACCCTCATACTGAGAAAAGTTTCATAAGTTCCAATTATTGTTTTTCCATGTAGGCATGAAAATAGTTCAACTTTGATAAGTTCCTTGTGATTTCTTTTTCCTGTTTACTTTCTCGTGCTTCTCTTGCTTCTTGTAATTGAATGTCAAATTTTCTATTCAACTCTGGTTTTTTCATCAAGAATGCTTGAAAGTCCTCTGTTTCACTGAATAACCATATTTTCCCCTGAAGCATTATACTCAGTTTTCCTGGTTAGGTGATTCTTGGTTTTAATCCAAATGTGATCCCAATACAGCTGGACTGTATATTACTTTGTACATCTGGCAAGCTCATCAATATTGACAGCTGGCATTGAAGACATCAATTCTCTGATGGTAACAAAAATTTTTATGTATTTTTTGGATATGTTTATTATTATAGTTGAAATTGGAGGACTGAAACATGCAGGTTCATAAATGAACTTTATTAACACATACACATTTCCATACCTCTGCATGACAGTGAGGTCAAGGCCATCAAAAGGGGTATGATAGAAGGGAGGGCAGATTGGGGGTGGGGAGGGTAGCTAGAAGCACACACTTTTGAAAAGGGATAGGGTCAAAGTGGAAAATAAAACAAGTGGAGGACAGAAAAAAATGAAATAAAGAAAAATAATAAACCAAGATATTGTATATGGCTAACAAACAAACAAATTGGTGTTATAGGAGGAGCAGAGAACTGGGTCAAGGACAACTGGGTTCTAATCCTGGCTCTGCCAGTAACTAGTTCAGAGAATAGTAAGTCCCTTGACCTATCTTCAACTTAATTTCCTCATCTCCAGCACATAAAGGTTTCTGCAGGGAAAAAGGGTGCTGTACTGGAAGTTAGATCTGTGTCCTATTCTTACCTCAAACCCTACTATAAGCAAATCACTAAACCTCTTTTGAAGTCTGTTTCTATATTGCATTATAGGTATGATAACACTTACGCTACCTACTTCACAGTGTTACTGTCAGAAAAGTGTTGTATGAGACTTAACTTGCTCTACTACTGTTACTGCTGCTGCTACTGCTATTACTAGTACTACTACTATCACTTGACATTTATATAGCACTTTAAGTTTGGGAAGGGACTTTACGATGATTATCTAATTTGAGCCTTGCAACTATAATGAACATGAGTTACTACCTATAGTTCAGCCCTAACATAGTTTAATTCTATGATTCTCAGGATTGAAAATTCTAAGGTTAAGACTTTGAAAGTGATGTTAAGGGGCAGCTAGGTAGCGCAGTGAATAGAACACTGGCCCTGAAATCAGGAGGACCAGGGTTCAAATCCAGCTTCAGATACTTAACATAAAACCTAGCTGGTATGAACTTCTGCAAGTCACTTAACCCCAACTGCCCTCAAAAAAAAAAAAAAAAACCCAAAAACGAAAGTGATGTTAACCCAGCCATGAAGCACAGGTTATTACTTGCAAGGTACACTTAGAAGCATACACAGCAGTATATTGTTACATGTTTAAAAAGAATAATTTCAGTTAAAAATACCTTGCACACTGTCCTGTCTGTAATCCTCTTTCAATTAAACTTCAAGCAGAAATGTTTACACTGAAAAATTATATCAGTGGGAATTTTGTTCAAGAAGTCTAAAAGGGGCGGCTAGGTGGCGCAGTGAATAGAGCGCCGGCCCTGGAATCAGAAGGACCTGAGTTCGGAGCCGGCCTCCGACACTTAATCCGCACAAACAAAAACCTAGCCGTGTAACCTTGGGCAAGTTACTTAACCCCAACTGCCCTAAAGGGGCGGCTAGGTGGCGCAGTGAGTAAGAGCGCCGGCCTCGGAGTTTGGATGACCCGAGATCAGATCCCGCCTCAGAAAATGAGCACCCACGCATAAATCAAATGACTAGCCGTGTAACCTTGAGCAAGTTACTTAACCCCAATTGCTTTAAAAAAAAAAATCTACCTGAAATATGTAAATTCAGGAATATGAAAATAGAACAAATTTTTTGAATTTATGGGTTGGTTTGGTTTTTTTGCTTTTCAAAGACAAGTAGAATAGTACAGAATGTATCATAATACATAATACATAAGACACAAAAGAAAACTGACCAGCTATGACTTTCTGGATCATCAGATCTTGGGAGCAGTCTCTTCAAAAGTGAATTGTAAAGTACCAACATTGATGAATGAGTATAAATTGTGATAAACTGTTAAAAAGTACATTTAACTAAATGTTTCTAAAATATTAATAGAAATTTCATAATGATATAGTAGCTGTTTTTGTCATCACCATCATTGTCTGTCATTGCATTTGTCATTGTTGTCCTCATTATAGCAGTAGTAGTAGTAGTAGTAGTAGTAGTAGTAGTAGTAGTAGTAGTAGTAGTAGTAGTAGTAGTAGTAGTAGTAGTAGTAGTAGTAGTAGTAATTGTTCTGTATTAGAATACAATAGTATTCCATCCGAATCCTATTAGAAATGCCACCTCATTTCATAAAGATAGTATGGTTTAGCAGAATGAATTCTAATTTGGAGTCAGGAAGACCCTGATTTGATACCTGCCTCAGATATTTACTAACTGTGACAATGTTCAAGTAAAGTAATTGTTATAAGCCTCAGTTTACTTATTTGTAATAATAAGAGTAATAATCCTTTTGATACTTTCTGGAATTATTGTGAGGTTCAAATGAGATAGTATATGAAAAGTTCTTGACAAACCTTAAAGCTTTCTACTAATATCAGTTAAGGTACTGCCCTTTTCATATGTGGACATTTTGTTTCCTGAAAGCGGGAGATAGTGGAAATAACTGTATGTAAAGAAAACTTGTTTAAAAATCACCTTAGAGGGCAACTAGGTGTACAGTGGATAGAACCCAGGCCCTGGCGTCAGGAGGACCTGAGTTTGAATTTGACCTTAAACACTTGATATTCACTGTGTGACCCTGGGCAAGTCATTTAACCCCTACTGTCTCATGGAGGAGGAGTAAGAGAAAGAGGAGGAGAAGGAAGAGGAGAAGGAGGAGGAGGAGAAGGAAGAGAAAATATAATGTGTAAAATAAATATTGCAGAGTTCTATAGACTGTTCTGAAGATCTGAGAAAGATCTTAGTTCCTTACATAAATGCACTGAGGTCTTGTTTGAAAGCAGACTGACTGATATAACGAAGGGCAGCCCAGAATTGTGGACAATCAATTCTTTTTTGCCGTGACTATTTTCAAAATTGTGAAGGACATATGTAATAAATTTTAAATCAAATAATAGTTTGGAGACTATAGAAAGATTATAGAAGGATTATTAGGATGATGCCAGAGAGGGGCAGAATTTTTTACTTTCATATCATTTTAGAGATAGGCCTCTGCTTATGAGAGTCAGCTAGGTGACACAATGGATAGAATTCCAGGTCAGGAGTCCAGAAAACTGTTCTTCCTGAGTTCAAATCTGACCTCAGACACTTGCTGTGTGACCCATGGCAAGTCGCTTGACCTTATTTGCCTCAGTTTCTCATCTGTGAAATGCACTGGAAAAGGAAATGGCAAAACACTCTAGTATCTTTGCCAAGAAAACTCCAAATGGGCTCAACAAAGAGTCACACTACTGAAACAACTAAACAACAACACTGCTTATGAAGAGGTTCTGATTTGAGGCAAAAGAAGCCAAAAGGAGGAGAGCAGGAGTAGAAGAGAACCAAATGAATACAGTAGAAAAGGAAATTAAGAATACTAATAGTCATGGCCAGAAGGCACAGGAGGTGACTGTAAGTGATACTAATAGTAGAAAGAACATCTGATCAAAGCTAGAAGCAGAACCTGCAGGTGGTTTTTTTTTTTTTTTTTGGCTATTGTTTGTTTACTTCTGTTTTGTGGTTTTATTTTGGGTTTTTTTCTTTGTTTTGTTTTTGTTTATGAATCATGATGATTAGAAGGAAGACCTTGCTTTTCTGAAAACCAACTGGCTTGAGAAAGGGAGGATTGTACCATCTAAAGTCTGAGAGGGGGGAAATTTCCCAGGAAGTTTACGTGTTTTGGCCTTTACCACCTTCCTCTGATTTGAGTAGAAACAAAAATGGGAACGACAAGTTTGGCATATGCTTTGTTTAATGGCTTTCCAGGAACTTACTGGACCAACAGAATTCCTCACTAATTGAGAAATTAGCTAGGGAAAAGCCAAATAGGCTTGAGATAAATGAACTCCTCAAAGTCCCAAAGCAGGTGTAAGGGACTTCTCAGTTCTGTAGTTTGAAGAAACTACTTGTCATGGAAAGAGTGAACAGCTTTCTCAGGACCCTGCCTGGGGAAACAATGTATAAAAAGAACTTGGCCTCAGAGTAGCGCAGACTTTATTTTGTCCAGCTGGAGAGTTTTGTGGGCTTTTTTTAAACTCCACTACCTTACAAATTCTGTATGTGGCTGATTAAAATTTGAAATCCTATAATTTCATCAAGTGGATTAGGAGATTGAATTGATTAAGGGTCTCCTGGTAAATCTTCCACTATATATCACAATACCACAGAATGCTAAAAGGTTTTCACTAAGGTTGGGAAAACAAATGATTGAAAAGGAGACATTACCACAGCTTGGGGTAACTGAGGTAATAAATTAATAGACTATACAAAAAAGGCAGAAGTGTTTGATTTGGAGAGATACCCATTTTGTTAGATGGTAGAACATCCATAGTCTTTTATAAATCCATCTTTCCCTATACCTTATGACCCCTAACCCTGCATTTTATTTTTAAAATGGCCTCTATTCCTTCCAACTCTCAATAGTTTCCCACTCCATTACCCCTACTCTAGCAATATAGTCTCTTCCTTTCCCAATTGCTACTCCTTGGGGAAACAATTTTGCTTATATCTTCTTTGATACAAATCAAATCTAAACATTTTTGAAAGATAGCAAAAAATAATACTGATTCTAAAAGCTTAAAATTTTTAAAAATACAAAACAAAACATAATATTTGGTAGGATGATGACTCGTAACAATTTATTTCATGCAATATAGGCTGAATCTAGAATTATGAATGATCATTATGTAATAAGAATAATTATAAACCCTACTTTAAGAAACAAGAAAATTACATATAAAGGGAAAGCAAGGAAGAGATATGGCTAAACAACAATTCATATGATGAAGATAGCATATTTGGATGAAGTATTAGTCACTCAGGTGAACGTGATCTTGAATTGCATTAAGAGAAACAGTTTCCAGAACAAGGAAGTTTTTAGTTCTGACAGACACTGTCCCAAAGAGAATACATGTGGAGAACTGTATTCATTTTTGACAACTACAGTTGAAGAATGTGACCAAAGAAGGATGTCCAAAAAAGGATGACCAGAAAAGTATGGAGAATTAAAATCATGGTAGGTGATTTACACCAAATAATACCATCCAAAACAATGAACAAAAAAAAAAGATATTTTTTCAAAGAAAATGAAGAAAATAATGTAACACACTAAACTTTTGGGATGTAATTAAAACAGTCATTATGGGGAAATCTACGTCTCTGTGAAATGATCAGTGAGCAAGTCATGCAGATAAAAAAAAAAAGAAAACATAGATCAAATCAAAAACCCTAACAAATAAAAATTGAAAATTTGAAAATCAAAGAAGATATTTAAAAATTTGAGGAGTTGAAATATTGGAAGGAAACAAAGAGTGTAGCTAGTTTAGGAGTAACAGAGTGGGAAAGAATAGTGTTAGAAAGAATAGAAGAGATTTTAAGGACTAAATACAAGGTTAAGGGTCATAAAGTATAGGGAAAGATGGATTAATAAATGATCATGTTCAAATAAAACAATTGGGAATTCATGACCAGGGAAATTAAACATTTGTGGATGGTGACAAAACCACCCCTATCTCTTTTGTCTCAAATTAAGATAATTTTGACCTTTTACTTCATACATTTGAGCAAAGATTACCAAAGATAACAATTGAAAATGTTTTATTATGAGGACAGTGATATAAAACACTTTTTGTGGACCTGTGAGTTGATTCCAACATTCTGCAAAATAATTTGGAACTATACTCCCAAAAAGTCAATAAACTATATATGACTTTTAACCCATTAATTTCCTTCCAAGGCATACATACAGAGAAGTCAAAGAGAGAAAAGTTCCCATCTGTACATAAGTATGGAAGCATTTGTTGTTGCTATTGCTGTAATTGTAGTAGTTGTAGCTGTTGTATTTGTTGTTGTAGTAAAAGATTTGAAACAAAGTTGGTAACCATCAATTGAGGAATTGAAAAAATTGAACAAAATTATGATGATAAATGAAAAATATGATAAATATAAAAGTTTCAGTGAAATTTAGCAGGACTTGTACGACCTGATGCTGAATAAAATGAGCAGAACTTAAATGGTGAACACAATAACAAAAAGAAAAATAATTGAAAGACTCCAGAACTCTAACTTTATATAGTGACCAATATGACTTTAGAAGACTGATGATGAAACATGTCTACCACTTCTTGGAAGATAGATAATGGACTAAAGACCCAGTAAGATGCATTTCTTTTAGACATAGTCAAAGGGCTGATTTGTCTGGTTTGGGTAATCTTTTTTCTTACAAGGAAAAATTTCTATGTGGAATTGAAAAGATGAGTAGGCAATTTTAAGAAAAGTTGTGAAAGATGCAAAAAAAGAGAAAAAATTGTGAATAAATAATTAGGTATTTGTGTGTGTGTGCTTTTTTATCTTCTGAACTTTTTGTTTGTTTTATATATATATATATGTATATATATATACATGCACTTCCAATATTTCTAGATACTAGTACTTTCCTTTTTAAATAATTATGATTCACTTATGTTGAAAATAATATATTAAATATAGAGAAGAAAACAAAACTAAGTTAATAAGGGGATGTAAAGTCATACAATACATGTGTGTAAATATATGCTTATAGAAATACATGTACAGGAAAAAATTTAAATATGGACACATAATATAGGACAATATTCTTTGCTACCTTATTTAATATAAACTTTTTAAACTTTGTATTTATTTCTATGGAATAAAACAAGCCTTTCCATAACATAGTGTAATTAAAAAAAAGATGATTGCACATGAAACTGCAAATATGTTATGTATAACTTGCTATTCCTTTTAAATATATAATAAAGATATCGTGTAAATTTTATTCCTTTATTCTTCCATCCCCTTACCTTAGAGATGGCTACCATTAGACACAAAAATGTATGTGTATATGTGTATGTATATGTGTATATATAAAATCATTCTATACATACTTCTATTTTTCTAAAATAATCAAGCCCATCATTTCTTTTAGCACAGTAGTATCCCATCACAATCATATACCACAGCTTGTTTAGCCATTCCCCAACTGACAGATACCCCATACTTTCCAGTTCTTTACCATCATAAAGGGTGCTACTATAAGCATTTTAGAATGTGTAGGTTCTTCATTGTACACAGTAACAACAACATTGTGCAACAGCTAATTGTGATAGACTTAGCTCTTCTTAGCAATGCAAGGATCTAAGACAACTCCAAAAGTCTCATAATGGAAAATGATATCCACATCCAGGAAAAGAAAAAACAAAACCCAACCTATGGAGTCTTAATGAAGATTGAAGTACACTATTTTCTTCCTTTTTGTTTGTTTGTTCTTTCTTCTAGCTCCTCCCATGGGTTCTAATTCTTTATAACATGACTAACATGAAAATATGTTTAATATGAAATTATATGTAGAATCTTTATCAGATTTCACACCATCATGGGGAGGGGAAACAGGAGAGATAGGGAGGAAATTTAGAACTCAAAATCTTATGGCAGTGAATGTTGAAAACTAAAAACAAATAAATTGGGGGAAAAACATAGAGTTTCCTTTCATTTTTCCCTAAATATCTTTGGAAATAGACCTAATAGTATTGTTGCTAGGTCAAATGGTATAGGCAGTTAAATAACTCTTTGGGTCTAACTCCAAAATCACCTCACTATTCTACCAACAATGAATTACTGTCTCAATTTTTCCACATCCCTTCTAACATTTGTTCTTTTTCCCTTCAATAATCTTAACCAATCTGATAGATGTAATATGATATCTCAAGGTTGCTTTGATTTGCATTTCTCTAATCAATAATGATTTACAGAATTTTTTCATATGACTATAAATTGTTTTGATTACTTTATCTAGGAACTGCCTGTACATATCTTTTGGTCATTTATCAATTGGGGAATGACTTATATTCTTATAGATTTTACAAAGTTCTTTATATTTGAAATATGAGACATATCTAAGAAACAGACTATAAATTTACCCCCAATATTCAGCTTTCCTTCTGATCTTGACTCCATTTGTTTTATTTTTATTAAAAACTTTTTTTAAATTTAACATAAAACTATTTTACACCTCACTCTGCTCTTATTTATTCATAGATTGTTTGCCTATTCATAAGCCTAAACATTAATATGCTATGTGTCCTTCAAATTTTCTTATAATATCTCTCTTTATATCTAGGTCATGTATCCATTTTGACCTTACCTTGGTAAATAATCTACAATATTAGTGTAAGCCTAATTTCTGTCTTACTACTTTCCAGTTTTCTCAACAATTTTTACCAAAAAATGAATTCTGATTTCAAAACAAGTCTTTACACTTGACAAATACAAGGTTACTATATTAATCTACTACTTAAATTATGAGTCTACTCTGTTCCATTAATCTATGTTTCTATTTCTTAACCAGTACCAGGCCTTTTTGATAATTATTGCTTTATAATATAGTCTAGTACTACTAAACTCCCTTCCTTTACATTTTTATTAGTTCTTTTGTTATTCTTCCAAATAAATTTTGTTATCTTTTCTAATTCAGCAAAATATTTTTTGGTAATTTAATTGGGATGGCATTCAATATATGAATTAGTTCAGGTTAAATTGTCATACTCGTGAACAATTAATATTTTTCCAATTATTTAAGTCTGATTGTATTTATGTGAAAAAGGTTTTTAATAATTTTGTTTATATAATTCCTGGGTTAGTTGTGGAAGAGGTACTCCCAGGTATTTTGTATTGTTGTAGTGCCAAAATGATATTCACAGCACCTACAGTGGCTATGAATATGCTGACAATTCTGAATTGTCAAATATAACAAGACCTTCCACATGGAAGACAGAACCAAAACATTTATTGAAACACCAGAAAGCCAAATCCATCATAGCAACAAAGACATTTAAATACAATAACACTACAGAGAGTACCACTATACTCAAGCCTTCCCCCTGCTAGGATCTTCCCACAAATAAATACTCACAGTGGGCTGTCTGTTTCCTCTCTCTCCCTCAGCTTTAACTACTCTGACCAACTTCCTCTGGGCTCTGCTCCACCCTTTCTGTTTCCACCCCTTCCTGCTTCACCTGCTGGGCAAGCTCCTCCCACCACAGACTCATGTGATTTAGGCTTCCATGTGACTCAATCATGTCACATGGCCTATTAATGGGTGGGAAAGATCTTCCCATTAAGCAAAACTACACTAATAATACAACTGTCTAGAGATATTTTAAATGAGGAATCTCCTGTCATTTCTTCTTACAGGGTTTTGTTTGTAATATATAGGAATGCTGATGATTTATGTGGATTTACTTTGTATCCTGCTGCTTTTCTAAAATTATTATTTCAGCTATTTTTTAATTGAGTCTTTTGGATTTTCCAAGTATATCATTATATCAGACTTAAAAAAAACTACACAGTAGGAGTTCACAGTATCACATATAATCCTATTTTTTCTTCTTCATATATTATGTTATTTGTATTTGTTGATGAATGTCATATTTCTAACAAAAAGCACATTAACAAAATTTACAAAATTATACAAACATGCACTTCAAGATATTTATACATTTTCCACAAATATTTTTCATATGTTGCAGAATATGTATTTCCTAATAATATTTTCAGCAAAGGAGAAGAATCATCATTTTTTCCAAAGAACTAAGGCCTGATTTTTTTAAGTGATAGCTCTCTGGTAGAATAATTCTTCTATGGTTCAAACATAATTCTAATACATTTTATTTGTTTTCTTAATCATATGAAAAATAGATTTATTCTTTCTATAAGTTAAGGACATCATGAGTCATGTCACTCACCTTCCCTAAGATATCATGCTGTTCCCCCTTCCCCCACCATTCTGTTCCCTTACCATTTCTTCTATTTGTTGAGGACTCTGTCTTGACCCATATGGAGAAAGATTTAAGGAGGCAAAAATGACAGTACTCCAGGAAGTCAGAGCCCTGAAGCCTACTCATCAAACATCTCACTACCCACATCAGAAACTAGGCCCTAGCATTACTTTCCTGATTGCTGGCTGCTTCCAGGTCCACTATTTCTGGAAAAACTTAGCTATGCTTCATTGCACTTCCTTCTTTCTGGCTAGTTCCTCCACAGCTTGTTAGGGTATTACTTCTTGCCCTTTTCCACATACTCCCTTCCCCAATTTCCAGTTTCAAAATTACAAACCAGGGTCAAATTACCTCTGATATATTCCTGGATGTGTTGTATTAACCTCTTCCCCAGTGGTCCCACTCACAATCTTAATAATTTCCCATACAAAGGAATTCCTTCCTGGTCACCACTTTCCCATTAGAATGAAAGATCCTTGAAGTCAAGGATTATATTTGTTTCTTTATTTATATATCTAGCTCTTAGCATAGTGATATATACATATATAGTACTTAATAAATGCTTCTTAATTCACATATAATAATGAAAATAAGAAATTCCTTAGTACAATAAAATGTCTTCAATAGTTCAATAACCTAAGAATACTTTAAATCTGATCCAACCGCTAAATAAATTGAAATTTAAACTGAAGATGTGAATGCTTCACAACATGCTAACCAAACCTCCATTCCTTATTGTATTTATTTCATTATTCTGGAGCATCACCTTTGATTCCTCTATCATGTCCATCCCTCATATCCAAACAATACCAAATCTTGTAATTTCTCTAAGACATCTATTAATTATGCTTCCTTCTCTCCTTTCACACAATAATAAAAGTAGTTCAGTCCCTCTCCACTTGCCTGAACTATAGGCCTTGCCTTAACTCCAATCCATTCTCTATTTAGCAGCCAGAGTGATTTTCCTAAAGCACATATTTGATCATTTCCAATCCAATTTGTTAACTACTCATTAAGCACCTACCTAAGTACCTACTGAGACATCTAAGTGGTTCAATGGGTAGGGCACTGGAACTGGAATCAAGAAGACCTGAGTTCAAATTAGGCTTGGACATTTACTAACTGTATGACCCTGGACAAGTTCCTTAACCCCATTTGCCTCAGTTTCCTCATCTGTAAAATGAAATGAAGAAGGAAATGTCAAACTACTCCAGTATTTTTGCCAAGAAAACCCCAATTGGGGTGATGAAGAGTCAGACATGACTGAAATGACTGAACAACAACAAAACTACGTACTAAAGATACAATTAATAAAAAGGAAGACAGTCAACTCTTAGGGAGCTCACAATGTAATTGGGGTGGGGGAAGAGACAACACACAAAAGGAGACAGGAAGGCAAGAAGGAAATAAAACACTAGAAAGAGAAAGACACCTTGTTCCATTGATTTGAAACCAGGCAGAGCAGCAGATGTTGAGAGTCTGATTTCTACCCTCAATAAAGGAGTGCATTGGGAGGAGTTGGTACTCTATCCTCCAGCCCTCTAATCAGAGAGGAGACTGAGGGAGATGGTATCAGTCAAGGCTTAAGTTAGCAGCAGAGCAATGAAATTAGAGGAGGTGATCTTATCCTAGAAGTGACATCTTGTTTTGTGGAGTTGAAACTAGGCTGAGCAGCAGATGCAAACTGGAGTAAACGATTCTGTTCAATTAACTCTATGTGCTCCCTTTTAGTTAGTTAGACAATCAACAAGCATTTGTTAAGTGATTATTATGTGTCAAGCACAGTTCTAAGCATTGAAAATTCAAAGAAAGGCAAAAACAGGGTCCCTGACCTCAAGGAGCTTACATACATTCTAATGGAGATCACATGCAAATAAGCACAGACATAAAGATATACCCAGTGTGAGTGAAAAGTGTATCAGTGGGAAGGTACTTGGAGTGTGGGGCAGGGAGATGGGAGATTTAATATCCTTTGCAAGGAATGGCAAGTAGGCCAGTGTGACTGGATTCTTTATCTTGTAGAGGGGTATAAAGCAAAAGAAGACTGGAGAGGTAAAAAAATGGGCAAGGGGTGAAGGCCTTTAAATGTCAAACAGAACTTTATATGGATCCTGGAGTTAGTAGAGAGCTACTCAGGGTTCTAGTCTTCTGACACTTTACTCCTCTCCCCATAGTCCACATAATTTATAAATCTGTTTCACAATATCTACATCTTCACATTAATTGTGGTCTCTGTACCTACTTGTAACATGTCTAAACAATCTTATATAAGATAAATCTTGAAGACAGCTCTTGTAAAACACTGAAATCTTCATTTCTCAGACTAAATGTCCTCAGTTCTTAACTTTTCTGAACCTCAGTTTCTATATCTGTGAAATGAGGAAATTGAACCAAAAGGATACTACAAAATTCCCTTACTGAAGCAAAACATCACTATCCAGAAACGAATGATCTAGTGGAGGATACATAAGTAGTTTAGGAACAAAATAAACAATGAAGACATTACTTAAGATATATTTTAAATTTTAAATAAAAGAAATTATTAGAGGATATACAATAGGTTAAAAAAAACCCATGTTGATAGTATCAGACATATAAATGTTATGACCAAATTTTAAATTCAGTCATCATTAAAGAACCTGTAGTTTCAGGGGAAAAATGTTTAATAACAGTCCTCTCAAAAAGAGATCTGAGTGGGGTATCAGAACAAGTTTAAACTATTTCACAATAATAAATGAATATAAAAATAAAGAAAAATAAACTTACTATTACATAGTGTGGATTGATTAGAGGACGATATTCTGTAAGTGGATTCTCCTGGAAAAATTCTTCTTCAGATGAATATCCTGAGGATGCCTCACTGAAAAAATCTGCAGACACTACTTCAATCATTTTTTTGTATATTTTGCATCGAGGTCGGACAGAACCTTTCAATATGATATAAAAACCTTCATTTGCAATTACTGAAAGAAAATTGGAGAAAAAGAAATTGAATATTAAACTTTAATTTCCCAGACCAACTTCTATGAATGTGAAAACTATATATGACTTGTCTTATTTTAAGTCACTTATTCTATGCAATATCAATGGCCTTCTTTCAAGCAGGTACACAAATATCACTCAAATCCATAAAGGCATCAATGACAAAAATAAGCTTTCACAGGTTCATTGATATTTTTTGGAGAAGGACAATACACATGTATTTGTAGAAACAAAATGGGCTCATTCACAAAGGATCAAGAATTTTGGGAAGCATGATATCATAAAGTTGGGAATTTTACTGAAATCTAAAAGCAAGCCTTCTCAATATTTAATCTCAACTCTCAACACAGAAAACGGTCTAAGAGATAAAGAGCTAGATAGACTGCAAAAGTTAAGCACTTACAATGTTCCAGGCACTGTGCAGGAAAGGAAGCTCAGTATAATTTAAAGGTTAATAAGTAATAGGAGACCATTGCCTAGAACACTGATGCCAAGTACCAACAATGAAACTAACGGAGAACAGTTAAGTGTTTAGCCAAACTGAACCATTAGCTGTTATCTGACTTTATCCTGCTGTCTCTACCTCTGTGCATCTGTATATATCCCTAGTATGTGTAACAGATAGTTTACCTTTCTTTTCAGTTCAGTTTTTCCCAACCTCCCCACTGCGAGTTAGTAATAAATGATCTTTCCCTCCACAAATCTCATATGTCTCCCTTTGCTTTTTTATATATGTGTTCACAGTCTCATTTTCTAACTCACATTAGAGAAAGGGGCATTTATTATCTTGCTACCAGATTATAAACTCCTTGAGGGCAAGAACACTGTTGGCTACCAGTGGTTGAGAGAAATCATGGTATGGAGGATAGAATTCTAACCTTGCAGTCAGAGAATAAGTTCAAAGCCTAGCTCTAAAACTCACTAGCTGTGTGATCATGGATAAGTTACTTAACCTCTTTGTCATTCTTCTTATCTATGTCATGGAGATAATTATTTCAACAGTTACCTTACAGAATTATTGTAAGAAAAAGTAATGTGAATTGGCATTATAGCATAGGACATTGCAACTAGAAGACACCTCATATAAATCAGATAAAATAATTTCTAACTATGGAACTAAGTATAAGTATAATACAGACAGAGGCTGGTAGGTGAACACTGGTACTTATATTATAAAAAAGAATTTTCAATCAAGTATCATTTGGACTATAACTGGTCTCTGAGGTCCCTCCCAATTGTGAGCTTCTCTCTCTGAATGAAGCTTCCCAAAAAAACTTCATTAAAGCTGTCCCATTCCTTTCAAACACTGTTCTCAGTTTGGTGACAATGGATTAATCAGATAAAATAATCCATATTAGCTCCTGAATCACTAGCCCTCTCCTGAAGTCAAATAACTAGGAAAAAACTTTCCTTTCCTTAATAAGACTTTGAGGGATAAAGTGAGTGGTGAAAATTTCAGGACATTAGCAAAAGATAGTTTTGCTCACTCTTCTTTTCTTAGTCCTTCAATTTATACCTTATATTAAGTTTTTTTTTTTAATTCCTATTTTACCACACAGATTTTTGCTTAATTTATCTCTATAAAATACTAGCCCTCTATGATAAGAGCAACATTTATTCCATGTAGACCAGGTCAACTTCTCTCTACAGAGATAAGGAAAACATCCTAGAGACCTAATTAATCCCAGGGACTAAGTCTAGACTATTGAAGTAATGCCACAGTTGCCTTACGTAAAAAAAAAATAGCAGCCCATATGGAATAAGGGCTCCTTATCTTTGATGGATTCCCTACTGCTCTGCAATCACCACAGACTTCTAACAGGGCTCAGCACCTTGGAGAATGAAGAGCCAGGAGCGGGTAGGAGGTTAATCCAAATGAATCAATATTGAATCTTTACTGAGTTTCCTCTCTATGGCACTGTTAAGGAAATTTCTTGTAAGAAAATACAATAATTTTTCTTACAATATTAAAAGTCATATGGTCTATAAGTGTCTGTTTTCATTCCAGTATTGTCTTAATCACCAAACTGAACAGAAACAACTTTGGCCCAGAATCTTCTTTGTATGATCTTGCAAAGGTGAAATTATATGAACTTCAGATAGGTAACTTTTTCTTTCACTTCAAAGATGGACACATGGACACACACACACACACACACACACACACACACATATATATATATATATATATATATATATATACAACCTCTCTGAAGGTTATAGCTTGGGTTTGTTTGAGTTGTTGCTGTTTTTTTTTTATTTAAAGGGAAGATCCATGAAGCAAAGAGAGTTGGATGTGACTGTACTATTGTCTGTGGTCTTGGGGAAATTAGTTAACCCTTCTCGCACTTAGTATCCTCATCTGTAAACTGAAGGGATTGAACTAAATGCTTTTTAAGATAACTTTTCCCTGCCTCACTAGCTCTAAAAGTGTTTCTTATTCCAAACAAAGTTTACCTTACCCACTAAAAAGGGTCTTAATAAATAATCTCAAATAATGTATTTCAGAAGTGATTTCCCATTTAAATGATTAAAAGTTTGAAAAAAAACTATGTATGCTTTGAAACTATGTACTGAATAAACAGGCTTTTAGCTTTAAGGCTTTAAGTAAAAAAAAGAAAAAGAAAAAATCCTATGGCATGTTATTAGTGTAAAAGGGATTACAAATTATGTTCCCATATTGTACACACAAAAAGTTATAAATTAATATTTTATTAGAAAGATGATTAAACCATATAAATATATACACACACATACATTTATACATATACACACACACATTCACACACACATGACAAGTAGGTGACACAGTGAGTAGAGAACTGGTCATGGAGTGAGGAAGACACTAACTGTGATCCTGGGGAAGTCACTTAACCCCTGCCTCAGTTTCTTTAACTATAAAATGGGGGTAATAACAAGACCTACCTTGAAATGTTGTTATGAGGATCAAAGAAAATAATATTTGTAAAATGCTTATCATAGCACATGATGCATAGTAGATCCTACATAAATGTTTATTCCCCTCTCTTCATATATATGTTTAATATAACATTACTATGTCAAATAAAAATTAATATATTATATATGATATATTGACACATAATAAATGTGATTAATTTTTGCGTGATTGATATAACCCACACATGTATATATTATACATACATTTAATTCAATAAGTGTTTTTTTTTATATGCTGGGTCACTGTGCTAGGTGCTACGGCCATAAAGACAAAAAATGAAATAATCATGGTTTTTAGGGAGTTTACATTATATCTTCTATATGTGCACAAATGAATACAAAGATAGCAATGTGAAAAATAAATTTGAAGAAAATAAATGCAAAGTAATTTCTAAGGGAAAGGAGCATTAACAAGTCAGGGAATGTGTAAAGACTTCTTATAAGAAGTAGTCCTTGAACTGAGAATCTTGAAGGAAGAGAGGAACACTAAAAGACAGAATGGAAATAGGAGGTTATTCAAGAATATCTGATATTCAGGAATCTTAGGAAAACAATTTGTGGTTATCAAAAAGCAAAATTTATTTTCTAGTGCTAATTCAGGACATCTTTTCTATTATAATTTCATGCTCTCCCCTTCTAATGTAATAAGATGTAATAACCATGGTAATAGACAGTCAATAGTAGTATCATACTTTGTATAGTCCCTTATTGTTATAAAGTACTTTATATACATTTTCCTATTTGAGCCACACAGTTATTCTATATGGTATAGACATAAAAAAGAATAGACATCTTAAAAGATTTTACAGATGCAATGACTAAAGCTAAAATAGTTCAAATGATTTGACCAAGCTATTTAGGGCCATACCCAGGACCAAAACCAAGGTTTTCTGAGTCCTTACATCTGGTTTTCTTTCTATCATACCACACTGCCTCCATGACTCTGGAACTTACTTTTGAGATATCACATTACTGAGAAATATTATAGGCCATTAGATGGAAAATACAAAGAAATCGTGTGTGTGTGTGTGTGTGTGTGTGTGTAATAGAAATTAAATGTGTATGCCTTATCCGAAAAGCTGGAATATTGTTTTGACTCAGCCCCACCCATAAAGCCAAAGAGACATTTGAGATTTGAAAAGATAAAGAGAGTAGTTCCTAATTAGTAGATGAACTGGAATACATGGAATGAAGGAAGGAAGGAAGGAAGGGAGGGAGGGAGAGAGAGAAAGATAGAGAGAAGAAAGAGAGAGAAGAAAGAAAGAAAGAAAGAGAGAAAGAAAGAAAGAAAGGAAGAAAGAAAAGAGAGAAAGAGAAAGAAAGAAAAAGAAAGAAAGAGAAAGAGAAAGAAAGAAAGAAAGAGAAAAAGAAAGAAAATAATATAGAGAAATATCAGTCCTCTTTGATGACAAAGTGACTTCTATAATATATAGCATTACAGAGGAAAATAATTATATTGACATACTTTTTTTAAGTTCACAGTAGGGGAAGCTAGCTGGTGCAGTGAATAGAGCACCAGCCCTGGAGGCAGGAGGACCTGAGTTCAAATTTGAACTCTGATACTTGACACTTAATAGCTGTGTGACCCTGGGCAAGTCACTTAACCAGGATTGCCTTGTTTTCTCCAGTCCAAAAAAAGAAAAGTTCACAGACCCCAGGTTAAGAACTACTCTTTACTATGTTAAAGAGTTGTTTTGTTTTGGTTTTTTGGGGGGTGAAGCAGGACAAGGTTTATGAGGTGAATATCAAGGAAGGAACAGTGGAATATACTAGAGCAAGGCAACTGGGGCGGGGAGCAATTGTTTGGACCCTCCTTTGCCCTTGGAGCTTTCTTTAAATCTGCTTCTTTAACTTTGCAGAGAAGAGCTGAGAAATCGTCCAAGTAACTAAGCCCCTCAGTGAATGGGATTATGACCTTCCGTAAGAATAAAATGGGAACAGCTAGGTCTATCAGTGGATAGAGCGTCTGTCCTTAAATCAGGAGGACCTGAACTCAAATCCAATTTTAGACACTAACTAAGTGACCGTGGGCAAATAATTTGCCTCAAAAAGGAAAAGGAAAAAAAAAGAAAAGAATAAAACAACAGTTGGGTATAGTATTTTACGGGATAAAGCTTTTTTGCTAATTCCTAAGGTAAGAGGAAGTAGGATCAGTGACCAAAAGATAAACCATGACTTTCCTATCCCTGTTGGGTTCAGATCAACCTCACACGGTTGGATATAACTTTAGTTTGAAAGAGGTTGTAACAATATCAATAGAGATACTGTGATTTTATTCCTATTTGTAAAGCTATGCCTCTAGAAGTCAAAAATAGTATACTTTAGCCTGTTTGTCTATGCATGATACCCAACTCATAGCCACCCTGGGTAGGCAGAGTAGCTTCCCTGATGGGACGGGGCAATGTGGATTTGATAATATTTCTACTGACCACACCTCTAAGACTAAACAGAGAAGCACTTGCCACTCAGAGAGAAGCAAGATTGTCAACTCTCTGGAGACCAAAGGGAGGCTTTTTCCTGGAGCTCTACCTAGTATTAAAGTCAATGTATAAACACCAAGGTAAATCTTGTCTTTATAGTGAACAGGATCATTAAACACCCACCAATTAGGGTTGATTTCCACTTGTCAGGAGCATTTTCTTCCAAAAATTATTTAAGATTTTCAGTAATCTGGTTTGGGATGAGTCTCTCTTTGTCTATAAGCATTAAGGGTCTGGTACTTAGTACCTCATTAGAATAGGCCCACCTCTCATAATATTCATTCTTTCATTAAATGTTAACCAATAAGAGTTTATTCTCACCTGTCAGGAACACCTATTCTTCCAAGGGTATATAAAAATCAAGAGTTCTACATGAAGTATCTTTTGGTTTATGAGAAAAAGTCAAATGACCTTTCTTTTATTAATTATTCACTAGCCATAATTAATAAAATGATTACCCAGAAATTATATCTCTTGAACATTTCATACATACATACACAGACATACACACATACACATACATAAAACAGACAATATATATATATATACATATATATCCCGGTATTTTTCTTTCAAATTATGGGCATTTAGCAAATGTTTATGGAATGAATAGATATTACCTGGAAATGATAAATTATGTGACATTATAAATGTACATAGCATAGTGAATTTCTCTTCTCTATCTTAAAACTAAATAAAAGGATTAGTACTACATAGTTTTAATTTTCTAATTTAATTTAATTTTCTAATTTAATATATATAATATTCTAATTTCTAATTAATTTTTCTCTTTATCTTTATAAAATGAACTTTTATTAATTCTCTCATTTTTTGCCACTTTTATAAAATAGATCTAATTTTCTACAGCAGTTAAAAGACTAAAATTTACAATATATATATATATATATATATATATATATATATATATTGTCAGGTCAGCACCATAGTGAGAATATATAACACTCAAAACTACTAGCCTGTTGACAGATAACAGAGGGAGACTTACTCTAATCATGTATTTTACAGCAGAGTTCTTCCAATACTAGAATAGATCATAAAAGCTGTGGTTGGTTTCTATTATTCATCTTCTGAGCAATGACATTTTGGGTTATACATCACAAGAAGAATGACACTTAACATTATACATCATCTTCATGATGGCTCTCTGATGATGTGCATCCAAAAGGAGTGTTTCCTTGGTAATTCTATATTGTACAAGTTTAGTGTGGCTTATAGGAAGCTATCTCTTTGCTTAGAGAAAAAAAACCACCTTAATTTACTATATGCACATGAGGGAAATTACTTTGCTATTGTATTAATAAACAATTATTAAATTAAGATCAAGGGTTTTTTCCTCATATTTTCTCGTATAAAAAGTCAGTCTCTGAAAGACATGACTGATTAATGAGAACAAGCTCTTCCATCTTGGGCCTGACCCCATCCAACTAGGAAATCTTACTTCTGTTTAGAGTGTAAACAGAATGCACTCTAGGCAAGTTCTCCTGTCTTTGTATCCCTCCATTAGAATTTAGGCTGACCCGGGTCATGAAGAAGAAACCAACTAAAAAGTGATCTGGATGGAGACAGATTCTTCTCTCCAGATTGCTGGAGGCAGCTGAATTTCATGATCAAGTCCCATTCCCAGAAGGAGGAGCTGAAGACTTTTAATCCACCTCTTCATTAAATATCCACCCATCAGGGTTGATTTCTACTTGTCAGGGGCATTTTCTTTAAAAAAAAAATGTAAGGTTTTCAGGTTCTCCATGTTTTGCCTTTGGTTTTCCAAGAGAAATAACTGACCACTTATTTGTTCATCTTTAGCTAACCTAATTAATAAATTTGTTATTAATTACCCAGAAACTTTGGGGGGTTCATTTATCACACATGCTTCTCAGTAGTAATAATTTCTATTTACATCTTCATATCCCCAATGTCTAGCTCAGTGATTTGTATGTAATTGGTACTTAAAATATATTTCTTAAATTGAACTGCCTTGAGAGCCAAGGCAGTCTTCCTCTTTACAATACAAATGAGTTCTGGTTCCAGACCTTCTGGTAACCTTGTGACCTTAGGGAAATATTTTAATGCTCTGTTGCTGGGTTTCCCCATTTTCACTAGGTGACAACTCCAGGAGAATTCTGTTAAACTTCTTTGATCACGCTGAAACAGAAGTGCTGAGAAACAAAGGAACTTATAAAGTTTCCTGAAAAGAATGAGTCCAAAAACCTGTGGCCACACAATTGTCTAAGGAACACACAGCATGATTTGAAATTGCTCTAGAGATACCAGCTGCCTCAATAGCAGGTTGAAAAAACAGCTCCAAGGGAGCCTGGCTGAGTGAGTGAAGCTTCAAACATGAATAAAGAAAAGGGGGTGATACAAACATTTAGGGAGGTCTCTTGTCTTTTCAATTGAATGAAGAAAGAAACTTGGAAAAAAAGGTTAAGTTCTTAATGGGTTCACTGCTTTGATATGAAAGTTGATCCTAAAGAAGCTATGAAATTAAGGCATCAAGAAGAAGGAAGAGTTCCAGGGAAATAATTCAACATAGACAGGTGTAAGCCTTAAGGCTTCTGAGTGAAGATAGTGAGTATTGGTTGAATGTCTCAATGCATGTTCTTGTGAAATACAAATTTGGACTTTTTATTGCTTAATAAATTTTATTAAATATATATATATAGTCAAAAGCTATGTGTATTCAAACTATGCCAATTTGATCATTTTTATTCTCTCTACATAAAAATCATAGTTGTAACATTTATTATATGAGTCGACCTGGCATCATTTAAAGATGGAAAAGTCTTTTTCCTTCTAAATATTCATTAAATGGCAGAAATAATTCACCTAATTCTAAAACCTACTCAAGTTGATAACAAAATAATGTTAAATATAAATATTCTTTTATTGACTTGTTTATTTTTTTCTTATTTTTCCCTAACAGTATTTATGATTATGTGTTTACTACTTGTGCTCAGGTCAAATGGAATTAATTGTAGTGGGGTAGAAAACATGAGATGGAGTCAGGGGAAATGGGTTCCACACCTGAAAAATAAGTAAAAATTTCTAAAAATAAGTATTTTTATGAAGTAGGTATTTAATAGATGCAAGGGACATTTTGAATGATGTTTTTTATTTACCCGAGGGAAAAAAATAGAAAGCAGTACCATGAAACTATGCCCTTGAAAAAGGGATCCATTGAATTGAGTTCATGACTAGGAGATCTTCCACTCTGAACATTTAACCCTGGGCTAGTCAAACAACCTCTCTACTCCCAGCTTTCCTACCTATTAGCTATACAAGTGATTGAAGTGCATTGTTCATTAAATCCACATTGGAAAAGACAAGTGCTAAAACTAGGAATGGTTGGCCATATCCAGTTTATACCTTTAACTAAATCTAATACATGAATAAGAGGAGGAGGCTCTATGGACATTAAGCATTTTAGATACTGAAGCATCACAACTCCATAGAAGTTTAACTGAGAAAAGTATTTCACATGCTATGCCATTACCCGTGGTGCCTTTCAACCAGGTTTCAGCAGTGATATTTCGACTAAGTGCCTTGAAGTCGTCATGTGTCAACTGAGAAGATAAATCAGGCATGGTTTTCATCATCTTATATACAAAGTGACGTTCTGCATGACTCCTGTGAATGGGGCTGTAAAAAAAAAAATAGTTCAAATGTAGACAATTTTTATAACTTCTTCACTGTGACTTATTTAGGAAAAAAAAATACTAGTGGACTTCCGTGAAGACAATAACCCAAAGAACTCAAATATGAAAAAAGCATAGATTAAAAAATAAAAAGTCAAAAACAATCATAAAAAATGTAATGAAGAAAAATCAGTAGTAACATCAAAAATAATGCTCTGAAGGCACCATAAAATTCTATAAATAGACATACATATGTATATGTTTTCATATATGTGTATGTGTGTGTACGTATTCACACATTTGGAAACAAAGACCCAACTTTTTTTTTTTTTAAGCAATTGGGGTTAAGTAACAAGGTTACACAGCTAGTCATTATTTGTGTGTGGGTGCTCATTTTCTGAGGCCGAATTTGATCTCGGGTCATCCCAGCTCCGAGGCCGGCGCTCTTACTCACTGCGCCACCTAGCCGCCCCTTTTTAGGGCAATTGGGGTTAAGTAACTTGCCCAAGGTCACACGGCTAGGTTTTTTTTTTTTTTTGTTTGTGTGGATTAAGTGTCTGAGGCCGGATCCGAACTCAGGTCCTTCTAACTCCAGGGCCGGTGCTCTATTCACTGCGCCACCTAGCCGCCCCTTGACCCAACTTTTTAATACCAATATTCTACCAGTATTGTATAGCTCTTAGTACATTATAAGGCATTATCATAGAGCGAGCAATAGAGAGATGTAAGATGTAATATACCATATACATGTATATAAGAAATAATGACCTGCAAGTAGAAACTGGAATAAAGTATCTCACCAAGGAAATATATTAAAGAAAAAGAAAATGATCTGGTCACTTAATGAGACCTAAGGGATAACAGGTGGAGTGTCTGAGGACTTCACTGGTATCCTTTTGGTGTCAGAAGGTATTGGAGAAGGACTCTAGAACTGCTCTGGTGAACCTATGGAAGCACATGAATGATCACTATATGTTATAGGCAACCATGAATGGTTTGCAATCTATGTTGATGGAAAGAACATTCAATTCAATGAGATCACAGAATCACAAGAGTAAAACTACATGCTAAAAAAGTTAAAGGAAAACATGAAAA
This sequence comes from Gymnobelideus leadbeateri, assembly GCA_011680675.1. NCBI lineage: Eukaryota > Metazoa > Chordata > Mammalia > Diprotodontia > Petauridae > Gymnobelideus > Gymnobelideus leadbeateri. The sequence goes on along the minus strand of WOXC01008727.1, from coordinate 41,268 downwards.
AGGCATGAAATGTAGAGGTAGGATCTTTAAGTTCCTCACTGCCAAAATCTCTTTCGACCCAGGCAGACCACGGTCCATTGACTAATGCTTATAAAAGGAATTTGAGGACAGCTAGGTAATACAGTGGGTAGAGTACTGGGCCTGGAGTCAGGAAGAGTTCAAATACTATCACACACTAGCTGTGTGACCCTGGCCAAGTCATTTAACCCTTTTTAACTCAGTGTCCTCACCTGCAAAATGAGCTAGAGAAGGAAACGGCAATCCACTCCAACATCTTTGCCATTAAAACCCCAAAAGGGGTCAGAAGAGTTGGACACAACTGAAAATGACTAAACAACATAAGAGTAATTGATTTGCCCAGATTTACATAGTCAATAAGTGCCAGAGACAGAATTTGAACCCAGTCCTTCTGGCCTTATAGCTCAGCATTCTAATCACTGCCAAGAAGTGGCAAAATAATATTAGTGGTTACTTGAAACTAAAGGAAATAAAAGAATTACACAAGATACAGTATTTCAGTATTCCTTAATCTTAACCATAATCAAGCTTCCAGGAAAATGCTAATGAGCTATACAGTTCCTACCATTAAGGTAATAAGCATAGCATGCATGCTCTAAGCCAGCATTTCAGAACTGTAGGAGAGGATCCTGAGGGGAAAAGTATGAATGCAATAAAAACACTATGAAAGGAACACAATCCAATGATAATAGACTCACCAATTCTCAGTAAAATTGATCACCTAGAAAAAAATAATCCTATACACTGATTATGAAGTGTGTATGACTTGAGTATGAATTCTTTTCAGAAGATGATTTTTAGCTTTATACTTTTATTAGTTCCACTGTCTGGTTTTTTTTTTTCTATTTAAAATGTTAACAATTAGAAAGTTCATTAAGACAAATGGTATAGTATAGTGGATAGAGTCAACTTTAGAGTCAGGGAGGTCTGGGTTCAAGTCATCATGCTGTTGGGTACTGGCTGTGTAACCTTAGACAAATCACTTAACCTCTCAGTGAGAGAGGCAACTCCATAAGTCTAAAACTGAAGAACCACTGACAATCTTCATTGGTAGGGGAAATTTACTCTCTGAGAGCTCCCTACACTAATAAAATTATATCTTGATTTAAAAGAAAAGATATTAAATTCAATTTGATTCTTCAGTGAAACATCTGATCATAGATGCTTTGTTGTAAGGATGCCCCAAACTTCTGAAATTCAACACCCTCTTAAAATGCACTAGTATAAAAATCATCTATAGACTTTTACTGACTTTACAGTGTCACAAATGAGGCATTTTTTGTGCCTAGAGTAACATCTATTATTCTTATTCTGGTCAGGATTAGACTAGATGGCCACTGGCATCCATTCCATTACTGAAATTATGGGATTGTGTGAATAACAGGAAGTAGAGTCACAATTTTCCCAATCTCATTTAATTCTACTATTCAATTGCAACATTCTCCTATATGAAATAATGTTTATGGAATTAGCTATATATAATGCATATATACATATACAAATATATAAACATGAGAATGTGATTTTATCCAGTGTGATGACCTCTGAAGAAAATTTAGTGAATCACTCATTATTGATTATGCATATGGTTTATTTTGTGAGAAAGAGCTGATCTGGAAAAAGTGGTTTCCTCTCTGGAAGGTGGGGAGTTAAATAGGGAGGATGGTACCTACAAATTTGGAATCAGCTGATTACAGAAGAAGGAACCAAGAGCCATTCTTGAGGAAGAGACAACTGGAGAAGACTTGCAAGGAGTCAGGTGAAGAATTATATAGGTGAAATTTTAAAAGGAGGAGGTGTTCAATCACATACTACCAGGCAACAAGTGTCAAATAGAATACCACTGGGTCTTGATGGAGGGGCACCAGAATTTGATGCTTTGAAATTCATTTTGATAAACATTTATTAAAATTCTAGAATCATAGAACCTTAGGAACTTAAGGGACTGTATCTCCTCTGCAACATTAAAAAATATGGTTTTCCAGACTATCCTGGAAGATGATCAATGACAGGAAAACTCACTAGCTTCCAAAATATCTAATTCCATTTAGAGAGAACTCTAATTTTTAGGGAATCACTCCTTATAATAAAATTGTCTCCCCATCATTTCCAGTGACTTTCTCTAAACTTTCTTCCAAATGAGAGCTCTTTAAATATTAGAAAATAGGAAAATTTTTTGCTAATAAATTTCCTCTTCTTTTTTTTTTTTTAAAGCAATTGGGGTTAAGTAACTTGCTCAAGGTTACACGGCTAGTCATTATTTATGCGTGGGTGCTCATTTTCTGAGGCCGGATCTGATCTTGGGTCATCCCAACTCCGAGGCTGGTGCTCTTACTCACTGCTCCACCTAGCCGCCCCTTTAGGGCAATTGGGATTAAGTAACTTGCCCAAGGTTACACGGCTAGGTTTTTTTTTTGTTTGTTTGTGTGGATTAAGTGTCGAAGGCCAGCTCCAAACTCAGGTCCTTCTGACTCCAAGGCCGGCGCTCTATTCACTGCACCACCTAGCCGCCCCTAAATTTCCTCTTCTTGAGGCAAAACATGCTGTTTCTGCAACTGCTTATTTGGCATTATATCAAATTTCTCTATTATTCTGAATCTCCTTCTCTGTATATATTCCAGCAAAGTATCTGTTGTGAGAAGCTTTATCAGATATCTAACTGAAATCTGGGTATATGTCTATGGAACTTCTTGTATCTACATGTTTAGTAATAATATACAAAAATGAAATGAGGATAGTTATTCAGTCAATAAGCATTTAGTAAGTGCCTGCTACATGCCAGGGACTACACTAAACAGTGGAGATGAAAGAGAATTTAAAGATAGGCCCCATTCTCAAGAAGTGTGTGATCTACTAAGGGCAAAAGCAGCAAACAATTATATACTAAGGCTATCACAGATAACTAGATACTGGATAAATTGGAAATAATCAACAAAGGGAAGGCGCTAGGATTAAGGGAGTTCAAAACGTCTTCCTTTTGGTGGTGACATTTTAGCTGAGACTTGAAGGATACAAGGAAAGAGAGAAGGCAGAGATGAGAAGAGATGAAATCCAGATAATCTTAAGTTTGACTCTGTAGGTGGAATATATTGAACAGAAGAATGACATGGTCAGACCTGTGCTTTTGGAAGATTAATTTTATAGGGGAGTAGAGGATGCACAGGAGTGGTGAAAGACTTGAAGTAAGCAGACTAACCAGCAGGCTATAAGATTGTTCATAATTAAACCATAAGAGCTCATAGTGATCAGCATTTCTAAGCCTAAGCAAATAAACATTTTAGTAATTTTCCTAGAATTTTACCTAGAATCAAATTCAAGCTAAGTAGCCTATAGTTTATACGTATTGGTTGACTTTTTGGAAACCAGTATATTAGCCTGCCTCCACAACTTCCCCTCCTCCCTATTTTCCATGATTCCTAAGGAAGCCCACTGACACTATTTCATCTGCCATATCCACAAGTTCTTTTTAGTACACTGGGATGTAATTTATCAGGACCAGGCGGCTTGAACTCATTTACAGTAGTTAATTGCTCCCTTACTTCTCATTTATCTTTATTTTCAATCCCTACTAATCTCATTTATACAACCTTTCTCAATATAAAGATCATTATTATCCTAGCTAATGGAGAAAGAAACAAATAGGAGTTGAGTAATTCTGATTACTCTGACATAAGTTGTTGTACCATACTGTCCCAAAGAGTGGGCCTAGCTATTCTTCATTATTTACATAATTTTTTAAAAAGCACTTATCGTTTTTCTTAGTTTCATGATCTTTTTAAAGCATCATCTTGTTTGGAGCTTTAGCATTCCTGAAATGCTATTTAGAAGTATATTGCTTTAATTATCATTTTCATTTCCAAATGTATTCCTTCTACCTTCCCTACACAGAGATCCATCTTAGAAATTATCAACAAAGAATGAAAATTAATATGGAGTGAAGAAAAAAGCAGTAGAATACAATTAACCAACATATCAATGGAGTTTGACAGCATATATAATGATGCACATCTCATCTCTGCAAAGAAAGTATGAGGCTATATTTTCTCCTATCTTGGTTATTATTTGGTTATTGTTATGTGGTTATACCTTCTACCCTACTTTCACAAAGAAGAGATGGATCTGCATTTTCTCATCTTTCTTCTGGGATAACTTTAGTCAATAAAATTCAGTTTCATTTTTTGGTGTTTGTTCCTTTCATTTACATGTCATAACTCTTTAGCCATTGTCCACTCAACAGATATTATGTTTAGTTCCTTTTTTACGACAGAAAGTGCTAATAGCAAAATTTCATTCTATGTGTCACTATTTTGTCTTTGAATTTATTTTTGTGTATGCATGTTTAAATAGTGGTATCTCTAGGTCAAACGGTATAGGTATTTTAATAATTTATTTGAGTTCAGTTATTTTTCAGTCATGTATAACTCTACATGATCCCATTTAGGGGTTTTTTTTTGGCAAAGATACTAAAGTGGTTTGCCATTTCCTTCTCCAGTTCATTTTGCAAATGAGGAAACTGAGGTAAACAGAGTTAAGTGACTTGCCGAGGGTCACATAGCTTAGTTTCTGAGGCCAGATGTGAACTCAGAGAGAGGGGACTTCCTAATTACAGGTTGGGCACTATGACCACTACACCATTCAGTTACCCAGTAATTTCATAGAATAATTTCAAATTACCTTCTAGAACAGTTGGACCCATTCAAAGATTTAATATTATGTCAACTTGACTATCTTTCCACAACTGTTCTTTATCATCATGGAAAATTTTCTGGACATGAGGTAAGATTTCAATGTTCTTTTGATGTTCATTTTCTTGATATTGTTTCTCTTGTTATTAAAGATTCTTATTTTTGAAAATTATTCATCTCTTTGCAATTCACCCATCAGTCAATGAGCAAGTATAACTAAAGGCCTGATATTTGCCAGACACCAGGTACCTTTTAGCTACTAGAGACTGGCTCTTAGTCATATGTATTTGTTAGTACTCTGTATACCTTGCATATCAGACTCTTATTGGGGGGTTGTATTTGGGTTTTTTCCCAATTACATATCAAGAAAAATTTTAGTGTTCATTTTTACAAGATTTTGAGCTCCAAATTTTTCTCCCTCTCTCTATCCCCTCCCCTCTTCTGAAAATGGCCGGCAGTTTGAAATAGTTTATACATGTGTTATCATGCAAAATATATTTCCATATTAGTCATAGTTGTGGAAGAAGCAGCAGATCAAAAGGAAAAAAACACAGAAAAGAATAAAATAAGTGAAAAAATAGGCTTCAATATGCATTCAGAGTCCATCAGTTCTTTATGTGGATTTAGATGGTATTTTCTATCATGGGTCCTTTGTATTTTGTCCATTGTACTATGTACAATGTTTCCAGGTTCTGCTTATTTTATTCTGCATTAGTTCATACAAGTCTTTTGAGGTTTCTTTCTGAAATCTGACTATTCATCATTTCTTATAGCACAATAGTATTTCATTACATTCATATACCACAGTTTATTTAGCCATTCCCCAAATTATGGGCTTTCCCTCAATTTCCAATAGTTTGCCACTGCAAATGGGCTGCTATAAATATTTTTCACATGCATATCCTTTTTTCCTGTTTTATCCCTCTTTGGGATACAAATCTAGTAGTGGTATTGCTGGATATGGGTATGCACAGTTTAGTCACCTTTTGGGCAAAGTTATACGCTCTGCAGAACGGTTGAACCAGTTCACAACTCCACCAGCAGAGCATTAATATCTACATTTTTCACATATTCTCCAACATTTATAATTTTTATTTTTGTCATAGTAGCTAATCTGCATATCAGACACTTTTAAGACACTTTTGATGCAAAGATTTCTTCCTCTTCTTATCCTGGTTGCAAGATTTTAAAAATCTATATAATTTTCCACATTATATCTATTTCTCCTCCAATTTTCAAGATGTCTTCTTTTTATTTGGGGGTTTTGTTGTTGATTTTCTAGGTTTCTAAATTGTGTGCTCAATTTGCCCGTCCCATATATTTCTATTTTGTTAATGTGTGTTTTCAGAGGTGTTTTTTTTAAGTTTCATCAGAAAACTTCTTTAACTTCAACTCAAATATTTTGGTACATTTTCTCATCATTATACTACTTGATACCATGCTGTAGCATGTTCATTTATTCATCTTCACTTACATAACTTCACTATTATGTATATGTAATTTTATGTATATGTAGTACACTGTCATGGGTATGTAATTCTTGTCTGTATTAATTGATGAGCTTCCTGTGTAGCTATATCAGTCTGCTTATGTACCTCAGTATCTCAGGCCATACATATGTGATCTTCTAAAAGTCCAGTGAACAAGATAACCATTCTCCCCCCTAATTATATTGAGCTCCAATGGCAGGGTTACTTTTTTAAAGTATTTCATCATTTCTACTCATCATCTGTTTCTTTCTTACTAGTCTCAAAAAGATACATAATACTAGTTCCCATTTTATCTATTATGAAAAATAAATGATTAGAAAAGTAAATTTTAAAATTATACTATGTTTTTAAAAATGTATCCTATAGGTTTCTGATGGCAAAATAAAGTGAAGAATTTAGCACAAGAAGAAAAGTGGAAGCATCATTTCTAGAAATCTATGACCCACGAATAGAGATGTCCATGTAAAAGAAAAGAAAGAATCATTGGGGTTTGGTAGGCCCATACTATCACATAAGGGCATAAGAAAATTTTCCAAAATTCCTTGTCTAGAATCTCACTCTCTTATAAGCACAACATTTGCTCATATACTTTGTGACAATATAAATGTGGGATACTTTGCTAATTCTGGACATTAAAGAAAATGTATCACTTAAAGTAATCGTGGTAAAATGTATGTTATCCTAGAAGCTACCTGCCAAAAATATGTCACGATACAACCTGAATCTTTTATAAATGCTTCCTCCTTAAAGGCCAGAGTAATGTAAAGACTTAATATCAGAAATTAGACTTTAAGATTTGATCCTTTCAGAAATGTAAAAAAGTACTGAAAAGGGGCATTAATACTGACTAATTTTGCAATTAAGTTGGTACCCCCAGTTTCTAGGCAGTACACCATCAAATTCTACATGGTGGGCTTACAATTACTCACTAATTAGTGCCTCCTTAACCATCGCTATGCACATCCTCTTTTATCTGTCCTCTCATTTGTACTGTCTAATCATTTAGGGATGAGTGAACTGAATAAAGATTCAGCCTTATTAGATCATCCCAATTCAGGTGACAATTATTGGCTGCTACTCAATATTCTACAGAGTGGGTTTGGTCTTTCAAGGAGTAGACAGCTGTCAGAGGCACAATGTGACTGTCTGGTGAGCTTATTGCTGCTATATACATCTGAGATCTAACAGATCTGGAAGAGCACCTGTTACCTCTACCTGCCCAGACTAATGGTAATGAATTGTTGTTGCTAAGCAATGACTTCTTCATTCCTGGAAAGAAGGGGTTTTCAAGAACAGTAAACTGTCTTCTTATATACTGGTACCTGCACTATTTCTTCCAAGGGGAGAACTTGCAACTCAGAAACCTCAATGGCATTTGAAGGAGAAAAGATAGAAAGCACATTTCAATACATCTCATGACAGCAGGCTAAATATACTAATCTTAGCATAGTTTTATGTTTTAAAATTAATTTATTTATTCATAGCTTCCAACATTCACTTCCATAAGATTGAGTTCCAAATTTTCTCCCCATCTCTCCCCTCCCCACACCCCAACAATGGATGTACCCCAAACACATTCATATTGAACCTATTTTCACATATTATTGAATATCAGTAAATTAGTAAATAACCTATTAGTCATATAAAGAAGAATTAGAATCAATGGGAGAAACCATGAGAAACTGGCACAGTTTTTAAAAGGGGATGGGAATGCTCCCCAAAATTCATATGAATTATGAAACTTACATAATTTTAACATATTCATGAATTCTCAATTCTTGATATCCAAGCTGCATTTCATTTCAGAGTTGTAAAGTTTCTCATTGACAGGAACCAAGAATCACAGAGCAAGTGATTGTTACTATCAATAGTAAGGGACTAGAATTGTGGCTTCATTCATACAGTAAACTCCTATAAGGAGAAATTCCCTTCCCAAGGAAGTCTGATGCCTTCTTTACAATTTAAAATCTCAGAGAATTGCCTAGTGCACTGAGAATGTAACTGGGATAACAGAACTAGGATGTATAAGAAATGGGAATTAGACACGGGCCTTCTTAGCTTCAAGGAAAGATTAGTTTCTTTATGCCCCTTTGCTTCATCACGAACAACTTATGTTTGTACTACAGAGTTTTAAAGTCTGTAAAGCTCTTTGCTTAAAAATAGTTCTTAGAGTTGTTTTACAAATGCAGTCATCTTCATTTGACAGAAGATGAAACAAGGCTCAGCGAGGTAAAACCCGGGTCATACTCAAGTAAGTGTCTCACTTATGGCTTCTAAATTCATCACTCTTTCCTCTACATCAACCTTCCTCTGGTAGATTCTATAAGCTCAAAATATAAAGCTTTAACTGTAAATACAAGGGTTAACACACACATCAAGGGAAAGAAAAAGACAGAAAGTATCTTTAAAAATATTTTAGCTCTAATTTTTACTATGGCAGGTAAGGAGAAACCCCAAGTAAGGAGCAGAGATAACTAATATCAGAAGTTATCTTCCCAACTTCATTTTATTCATGGGCTTTTGCTTCCTCCCCAGACAAGCATTTTATCCAAATTAAAAATTATAGACTTATAGATTTAGAGCATGGAGAGACCTTAAAGGTCATGTATTCCAGACCTCTCATTTTATGGGTGAGCAAGCTGGGGACTGGAGAGTTTCCATAGGTTACCCAGGGTCACAAAGATAATAAGTGTAAAAAAAAAACAGATTTAAACCCATATCATCTAACTTCAATTTTAGTACTATGAATGAGATAGACAAGTAAGTCAAAACAAACCAACAAACAAATCTGATACCAAATAATTTTACATAACAAGACTTTTAAAATTTATTGTTGGTTCTAAAACAACTTCTTGACATACTTCTGTTAGTTCATTTGTTTAGAATTCAGTTTTAATATGATTAAAATATCTTACAGTTTTGAGGGTTAAGGAAACTTATTTTTTTCTTTTTTCTGTTTAAATTTATGTATTTACTTTTGCTTAGCAACATGCAGTTCCACAATCTCTTCAGTTTCAAATTTTCTCCCTTTCCCTCTCCTCCCTTCTGCCCCCTCCCATAGCAGCATGTAATCAAATATAGGTTCTACAAATATCTTCGGGTTAAACATTAGTCATGTTGTAAAGAAGGATCATATCCAATGGAGAGAACAATGAGAAAGAAAGGATAAAACAAATTAAAACAAATTGAAAGAGAACAAATATTTTGCTTCAATCTGCAGACTCTGTAGTTCTTTCTCAGGATGTGGATATCCCTTTCCATCATGAGTCTTTTGTAGTTGTCTTCTAACCCTGTATTGCTGAGTGGAGCCCAATTTATCAAAGTTAGTCATCACACATATGATGTGTCTGTATTTGTGTACAAAGTTCTCCTGGTTCTACTCTCCTCATCAATTTATGTAAGTCTCTCCAACTTATTATAAAGTCCTTCTGCTCATTTCTTACAGCACAATAGCATCCCATTACATCCAAATACTACAACTTGTTTAAGCCATTCCCCAATTGGTGGGCATCCTTTTGATTTAAAATTCTTTGCCACCAGAAATAGAGCTGCAATTAATATTTTTTGTACATATGGGTCCTTTTCCCACTTCTGTGATTTTGTTGGTATTGCTGGGTCAAAGGGTATACACTTTTTTTTGGTTTTAGGAGGGGGGAGGCCAGGGCAATTGGGGTTAAGTGATTTGTCCAAGGTCACTTGGCTAGTCTTAGTGTCTGAGGGTGGATATGAACTCAGGTCCCCCTGACACCAGAGCTAGTGCTCTATTCAAAAGGATACCCTAAGGATATGCACTTTTTTTATAGCCCTTTGGGCATAGTTCCAAATTGCTCTCCAGAATGGTTGGATCAATTCACAATTCCACCAACAATGCATTTTTCCACATCTTCTCTAGCATTTATCATTTTCCTATTTTGTCATCTTAGCCAATCTGACTGGTGAGATGTGGTACCTCAGAGTTGTTTTGATTTGCATTTCTCTAATCAATATAGATTTAGAGCATTTTTTCATATGCTTATAGATATCTTTAATTTCTTTCACTGAAAACTGTCTGTCTATATCCCTTGACCATTTATCAATTGCAGAATGACTTGTATTCTTATAGATTTGACTCAATTCTGTGCATATTTTAGAAATGAGACCTTTATCAGAAACACTGTTTGTAGAAATTCTTTCCCAATTTGCCACTTCCCTCCTAATCTTGGTTACACTGACTTTTTTGTACAAAACCTTTATTTTTATTAATTTGTTTACTTTTAGTTTATAAAATTCAGTTCCACAATCCCTTGAGTTTCAAATTTCCTCCCCCCCTCCTCCCCACCCCATGGCAACATGCAATCAAATATAGGATATGCAAATGCCTTCACATTAATCATTAGTCAGGTCATATAGAAGGATTATAACCAACAGAATAAACAATTCGAAAGAGGAAACAAAACAAGAAAAAGAGAGAGAGCCAGTAGTTTGCTTCAATCTGCATTCAAACTCTGTAGTTCTTTCTCTGGATGTGGTCATCTCTTTACATCATGAATCATTTGGAGTTGTCATATAACCTTGCATTGCTGAGAAGAGCTAAGTCTATCCAAGTTATTTGTGACACATATATTGTGTCTGTAATTGTGTACAAATTTCTCCAGGTTCTACTCTTCTCACTCAACATCAGTTTGTATAAGTCTCTCCAGTTTATTATGAAGTCCTTCTGCTCCTCATTTCTTATAGCACAATAGTATTCCATGACATTCATATACCACAACTTGTTTAGCCATTCCCCAATTGATGGGCAACCCCTTGATTTCCAATTATTTTCCACCACAAAAAGAGCTACTATAAATATCTTTGTACATACGGGGCCTCTTCCCACTTCTATGATCTCTTTGGGATACAACCCTAGAAGGGGTTTTGCTGGGTCACTTGCTTATAGCCCTTTGGGTATAATTCCAGATTGCTCTCCAGAATGGTTGAATCAGTTCACAACTCCACCAACAATGCATTAGTGTTCCAATTTTTCCACATCCTCTCCAGCATTTATCCTGTTTTGTCATCTTAGCCAATCTGACTGGTGAGGTATGGTACCTCAGAGTTGTTTTGATTTGCATTTCTCTAGTCAATAGTGATTTAGAGGATTTCTTCACATGCTTATAGACATCTTTAATTTCTTCCTTTGACCATTTATCAATTGGGGAATGACTTGTATTCTTATAGATTTGACCCAATTCTCTATACATTTTAAAAATGAAGACTTTATCAGAGATATTAGGTGTAAACATTCTTTTCCAGTTTTCTACTTCCCTATTAATCTTGGTTATATTGGCTTTGTTTGTATAGAAACTTTTCAATTTAATGTAATCAAAATTATCCATTTTGCATTTTATAATGCACTCTAACTCTTGTTTGATCATGAAATCTTTCCTTTTCCATGAATCTGACAGGTAAACAATTCCTTGCTTTCCCAGACTGCTTACAGTATCAGCCTTTATTCCTAGATCATGGACCCATTTAGACTTGATTTTGGTATGCGGTGTTAGATACTAGTCTATGGCCAGTTTCTGCCATACTATTTTCCAGTTTTCCCAGCAATTTTTGACAAAGAGTGAGTTCTTGTCCAAAACACTGGGGTCTTTGGGCTTATCAAACAGTACATTACTACAGTCATTGACTGCTGAGTCTTGTGTACACAATCTATTCCATTGATCTACTACTTTATTCCTCAGCCAGTACCAAGTAGTTTTGAAGATGCTGCTTTATAATACAGATAAAAATCTTGTATGGCTAGGCCACCTTCCCTAGCATTTCTTTTCATTAATTCCCTTGATATTCTGGACTTTTGTTCTTCCAAATTAATTTTTTTACTATTTTTTCTAACTCTATAAAGTAATTTTTGGTAGATTGGTTGGTATGTAATTTAATTTAGGTAAAATTATCATTTTTATTATATTAGCTCGACTCAACCATGAGCAAATGATGCCTTTTCCAATTAGTTAGACCTGACTTTATTTATATGAAAAGTATTTTATAGTCATGTTCATATAGGTCCTGGGTTTGTTTTGGCAGGTAGATTCCCAAATATTTTATAATATCTACAGTAACTTTAAATGGGATTTCTTTATCTATCTCTTGCTGTTGGATTTCATTAGAAATATATAGGAATGCCGAGGAATTATGTGGATTTATTCTATATCTTGCAACTTTGCCAAATTTATTTATTATCTCAAGTAGTTTTTTACTTGATTGTCTAGGATTCTCTCAGTATATCATTATATCATCTGCAAAGAGTGATAGCTTAGTCTCTGCTTAATTTGATTCCTTCAATTTCTTTTTCTTCTCTAATTACTACTACTACTAACATTTCTAGTACCAAACTGAATAAGAGGGGTGATAGTGGACATCCTTATTTCACCCCTGATCTTATTGGAAATGCTTCTAGCTTATCCCCATTACATGTAATATTTGGGGATGGTTTTAGATAGATGCTACTTATTATTTTAAGGAAGACTCCATTTATTCCTGTACTCTGTAGTGTTTTTAATAGGAATGGGTGTTGTATTTTCTCAAAATCCTTTTCTACATCTATTGAGATAAGCATATGGTTTCTGCTAGGTTTGTTGCTGATATGATCAATTATATTAATAATTTTCCTAATATTGAACCATCCATTCCTGGAATAAATCCTACCTGATCAAAGTGTATTATTCTTTTTTTTTTTTTTTTTTTTGGAGGGCAATTGGGGTTAAGTAACTTGCCCAAAGTCACATGGCTAGGTATTTTTTTGTTTGTGTGTGCATTAAGTGTCTGAGGCTGGATCCAAACTCAGGTCCTTCTGACGCCAGGGCCAATGCTCTACTCACTACGCCACCTAGCCACCCCAAAAGTGTATTATTCTTATGATAAATTGCTGTAGTCTTTTTGCTAACATTTTACTTAAAATTTTTGCATACATGTTCATGAGGGAAAATGGTGTATAATTTTCTTTCTCCATTTAGTCTCTTCCCAATTTAGGTATCAGTATCATATTTGTGTCATCAATTTTCATCAAATTGCAACAATTGTCATCAATTTTCCCAAATAATTTGTAAAGTATTGGAATCAATAGTTCTTTAAATGTTTGATAGAATTCGCTAGTAAATCCATCTGGCCCCGGATATATTTTTCCTAGGGAGTTTGTGGACAGCTTGTTCAATTTCTTTTTCTGAGATGGAGTTATTTAAGTAATTTACTTCCTCTTCAGTTAATCTGGACAACATATATTTTTATAAATATTTATCCATTTTACTAAGATTGTCAAATTCATGTGCATACAATTGGGCAAAATAATTTCCAATTATTGTTTTAATTTCCTCTTCATTGGAGGTAGATTGACCCTTTTCATTTTTGATACTCGTAAATTGTTTTTTTTCTTTCTTTATTTTTATTATATTGACTAAAGATCTATCAATTATATTAGATTTTTCATAGAGCCAGCTTTTAGTTTTATTTATTAATTCAATAGTTTTCTTAATATCAATTTTATTAATCTCTCCTTTGGTTTTCATTATTTCTAATTTAGTATTTAATTAGGGATTTTCAATTTGTTCCTTTTTAGCTTTTTCAGTTACATGTCCAATTTATTGACCTACATTTTCTCTATTTTATACATCTATGGATTTAAGAATATAAAACTTACCTTAAGAACTGCTTTTGCTGCATCCCACAAGTTTTGGTATGTTGTCTCATTATTGTCATTCTCTTGAATGAAGTTACTGATTGTTTCTATAATTCCTTTTTAGACCCACTCATTCTTTAGGATTAAATTATTTAGTTCCCAATTAGTTTTTATTCTATCTTTCTGTGGCCTTTTATTACATATGATTTTTATTGCATCATGATCTGAGAAGGATGCATTTAATATTTCTGTCTTTCTGCACTGAATTGTGACATTTTTATGCCCTAGTACTTGGTCAACTTTTTTGTATGTGCCATATACTGCTGAGAAGAAGGTATATTACTTTTTATCCCAATTCAATTTTTTGCAGATATCTATCATATCTAGCCTCTCTAAAATTCTATTTACCTCCTTAACTTCTTTATTGTTTATTTTGAGTTTAGATTTATCGAGTTCAGAGAAGGGGAGATTGAGGTCCCCTACTAGTATAGTTTTGCTCTCTATTTCTTCCTCCAAATCCCTTAACTTCTTCTCTAGGAATCTGGATGCTATACTTCTTGGTGCATATACGTTAAGTGATGATATTGCCTCATGTTTTGATGGTGCCTTTTAGTAGGATATAGTTTCCTTATCTCTTTTAGATATATTTTTGCTTTATCTGAGATAAGGATTACTACCACTGCTTTTTTTTTCTTTTACTTTGCTGAAGCATAATATATTCTATTCCCGCCTTTTACATTTACCCTGTGTGTATCCCTTTGTTTCAAACATGTTTCTTGTAGGCAGTATATTGTAGGGTTGTGGGTTTTAATCCATTCTGCTATCTGCCTCTGTTTTATGGGAGAATTCATCCCATTCATATTCACAGTTACGATTACTCTCTGTCTCTTTCCCTCCATCCTATTCCCTTCCCTGTTTATGTTTTTTTCTTCCTTCTCCCTTCCCCTCCTTAAGAGTTTTCCTTTTGACCATAACCTCCCTCAGTATTCCCTCCCTGTTTACCTACTTTACCTATACTCTTTACCTATTCTCTCCCCTTACTACTATTTCCTTCCCTTCTAATCACCCTCCCTTCCCCCCCATTACCCCACCTATTTCCTGTAGGGCACAATAGAATTTTTATACTTAACAGAGTGTGTTATCCCCTCCTTGTACCCAAACTAACAAGAGTAAATTTCATATAGTGCTCCTATCCCTCCCTCCTTTCCCTCTATTATAATGAGTTTATGTGTCTTTTCACATTTGAATCCTAAACTTAACTAATTATGTTGATCTCTCCTAGAACCAGAACCAATGAAAATAATGTTCATCTTCCTCCCTTCTTTTCCTCTACTATAGTACATTTTTATTCCTCTTTAGGTGGCATAATTTACCATTTTCTGCCTCTTCCTTTCCTTTTCTTCCATTACAGTCCCTTTGTACCCCTTAATAAGATTTTTTATGAACAGATTAGTTTATTTATACCCATACCACCTATCTATGTATATATCCCTTTTAAATGTCACAAAAATTATTTAAATTTCAATATTGACAGGTATCAGCTTCTCATATAGGATGTAAACAGTTTGTTCTTATTGATTCACAAGTTATGCATGTGTGTGTGTGCATGTGTGTATGTGTGTTTGTTTTCCTTGTTTACCTTTTTATGCCTCTCTTGAATCCTGTATTTGGAGATCAAATTTTCCAATAGCTCTGACTTTTTCATAAGGAAAGTCTGGAAGTCCCTTATTTCATTAAATGACCATCTCCATGCTTGAAAGATTATGCTCAATTTTGCTGGGTAGTTGATCCATGGTTGCAGTCCAAGCTCTTTTGCCTTATAAAATATCAAAATCCAATCCCTCTGATCTTTTAATATAGAAGCTGCCAAGTCTTGTGTAATCCTGACTCTAGTTCCTATATTTGAATTGTTTCTTTCTGGCTACTTGTAGTATTTTCTCCTTGAACTTTTGATTCTTGAATTTGGCTACTATATTTCTTGGAGTTTTCAATTTGGGATCTCTTTCAGGAGGAGACTGGTGAATTGTTTTGGTAACGATTTTACCCTCTGATTCTAGGTCCTCAGGGACAGTTTTCTTTGAGAATCTCTTGGAGAATATTGTCCAGGCTGCTTTTTTTCATCATGGCTTTTCAGTAGACTAATAATTCTTAGGTTATCTCTCCTGTAAATGTTTTCCAGGTCAGTTCATTTTCCAGTGAGATATTTTACACTTTCTTCTAATTTTTCAATCTTTTTTTTTAAACAAATGCTTTATTAACTTCTGTTTTACATCATTCATTTCCGCCAGATTGTGAGTTACAATCATTTCCCCCCCATTATTCCCCTACCCAACCTCCCAGAACAGTAATCCCACAAGATATCACTTCCTCCAATCTGCTCTCTCCCATACCTTCTCCCATACCCCCATGGACTTTTCCATTAGAGGAAGGTGAGTCTTTGCATCCCAATGCCTGCACATCTTATCTCCCTATTACAAGCAAAAGAGTATTAATAATAGTATTTATATATATTAGAAACATTTAATGTTACGACCTCAAATTTCAGATCCATTTCCTTCCTCCCTTGTCACCCATTCCCTCTTGGGAGATAAGTAATTCAGTATATATTGTACATGTCTAGCTATGCAAAACATTATCATAGTAGATATATTGTACAAGGCTGCTTATAATTCCCTCCCACTCATCCCACCCCCCACCTGGTTCATTCCCTACACGATCCTGTCCCTCTTTTATAGTGGGTACTTCCAACCTCCCCTCACCCCAAGGATGCCCTCCCATCCGTCATCCCTCCTCCCATCCCCCTTCCCCCTATCCTGCTGCAGGTTGAGATATCCCATTTAGTTTGTATGTCATTTTCTCCCTGAACCAAATTCAATGTGAATGTGGTTTTGCCTTTTTAGCCTTCCTTATTCTCCCCCTCTTTTACAACCACTTCCCCTTGCTTCTTCTGCATGGGATAGTTTACACTACCCTGTCTCTCCCCATCTCCTCTTGCCACTTTCCTCTCACCTCATAATTTCATCCCTTGAGTATTCTCCCTTCCCAACAAATTCAACTTATGCCCTCTATCCATATATAACTGTAACCATATACACACACATTCACATATGTATTCATATGACCACACCCCCTTCTTCCATTATTTTCAGAGTGAGAAAGATATCATCAGTCACAGTTATTGTTTTTCCATATAGGAATGTAAATAGTTCAACTTTGATAAGTTCCTTTTGATTTCTTTTCCCTGATTACCTTCTCACGCATCTCTTCCTTCTTGTGTCTGGATGTCAAATTTTCTATTCAATTCTGGTTTTTCCCTCAAGAATGCTTGAAAGTCCTCTATTCCACTGAATGACCATATTTTCCCCTGAAACAAAATACTCAGTTTTGCTGGGTAGGAGACCCTTGGGTTCATTCCCAGTTCTTTTGCCCTCTGGAATATCATATTCCATGCCCTTCGATCCCTCAGTGTAGAAGCCGCCAGGTCCTGGGCTATTAGGATTGTGTTTCCACAATATTGAAATTGTTTCTTCCTGGCTGCTTGTAGTATTTTCTCCTTGATCTGGGGATTCTGGAACCTGGCTATAATATTCCTGGGAGTTTTCTTTTGGGGATCTTTTTCAGGAGGTGGTCTGTGGATTCTTTCAACCTCTATTTTGCCCTCTGGATTTAAACATCAGGGCAGTTTTCCTTGAGAATTTCTTGAAGGGTGATTTCTAGGTTCTTTCCTTGATCATGGCTTTCAGGGAGTCCAATAATTTTTAAATTGTCTCTCCTGGATCTATTTTCCAGGTGAGTGGCTTTTCCCATGAGATATTTCACATTGCCTTCTAATCTTTCATTTGTTTGGATATGTTTAACAGCATCTTGATTTCTCATAAAGTCATTAGCTTCCATTTGCTCCAGTCTAACTCTGAAGGAATGAATCTCCTCAGTGAACTTCTGAGATTCTTTTTCCATCTGGCAAATTCGACTTTTTAAGGCATTCTTCTCCTCTTTGCCCTTTTGGGCCTCCTTTGCCATTTGAGTTAGTCTATTTTTTAAGGTGTTGTTTTCCTCAGTCAGGCTGTTGACCCTCATTTCATACTTTTCCTGCATCCTTCTCATTTCTCTTTCCAATTTTTCCTCCACTTCTCTTATTTGATTTTTAAAGTCCTTCTTAAGGTCCTCTATGGCCTGCAACCCGCTCATGTTTTCCCCTGGGGCTTTTGGAGCAGGACTTCTGACCTCACAGTCCTTTTCCTGCTCTATGCCCCCAAAATAGGAGTCTAGGGTTGCATTTTTCTGTTTCCTTTGCCTTGGCATGTTGCCACTTAATTACTTGACTTTTGGGTTTGTTGCCACACTATGGCTTTAAGGCCAGCTAGAGGAATTTTCTTCCCGAACGTGTGGGGGGCAACTTCCGTTTCTGGCAAGCTGTAATCCCACCCATGACTTCCACCCTAGATCACAATCCAGATCCAGGGAGGTTAAAGCAAGAGCGATTACCCCCCAAGACTGATCGCTGGATCTCCCTACAAATTTGCAGGCTGGGAGCGGGAGCTGCCTCTGAAAACTACAAAATGGCGTGTCTCCTCAGTGGCTTCTAGCCCCCAGGGGAGGGAGTCAACGCATTCCCTAATACCAGTCCCAAAGTCCATAGGACACTAACCTCTTACTTTGTCCCAGGCAAGTCTATATTGATAATTCTGGAGTCACCACAGCTCCTGGTGTTCTGGGGTTCCTCTAGCCGGCTGCTGGCCCTGCCGCCTTGGGGCTAAAACCTTGGCTCATGCGGACCTGGGCTCGGCTCGGCTCGGCTCCTGCGCTCTGCGCGCTGCATGCTGCCAGGTCCCAGACCACTGCGCTGGTCCTTCCTGCAGGGCTGCTGGGCTGTCCTCAGTGGGAGGTTAGCTTCTCTGTGTCGTTCTGTGGGTGCTGGGGTTCCAGAAGTTGTTCAGAGTCCCCTTTTACATCATTTGGGGGGAATGTGGGGGCAGAGTGGCTTGGATGAGCTGTTTCTACTCCGCCATCTTGGCTAATTTTTCAATCTTTATGTTTTGTTTGACTGACTCTTGATGCATCATAGAGGCCTTAGCTTTGATTTGACTGATTCTAATTTTTGTGAATTATTGTCCTCAGCTTGTTTTTGAAGCTCCTTTTTGGGGGAGGTATTTTTTCTAGTTAGATTTTGGACCACCAGTCCCAGTTCACAAATTTTACATTTTAAGGATTTGTTTTCTTCAGTGAGATCTTTATTCTAATTTGGTCATTGTAGATTTAAATTTATCTTCTTCATATCTAATTTGGCTTTTAAAATCTTTCTTCATATCATTCAAGAATGCTTTTTGGGCTCGAGAGCATTTCACATTTCTTTCTGTGGACTCAGGTGTGAGAAGAGAGTCCATGTTGTCCTCTGAATTTGGTTGTTCTTGATCAGTATAACAGGATTGTATTGTTCTTGATTTCACAGTTTCCTTCTTTCCCATTGTGATTGTCTATGTACTGAAGTTTTAGAGTGGATTTCTGCTTATGGGGTACAGATGTATCACATTTCTCAGCCTGGGAGATAGGGGTTTGGTTGTTGACTTTATGTCCTGTAGGCTCTGGGCATCTAGACTGAGGCCAAGGCCAAGACTCTCAGTGCTTCCCCTGGGTTACTCTGAGTCTCACAAAGTAAATTGTGGGGGAGGGACAGTCTGGCCACTTCAGGTTTCTGGCTCTGTGCCCCTGGGCTATGGTTCAGGCAGGCTCAGCAGCTGGTGGCCAGCAGTGCTAATGTCTATAGATTCCCCTAGTGGTGCTAAGGCACACCTGGGCTTCTGTTATTTCTGCTTGCTGGCTCCAACCCCCGGGGCTTTGGGATCTCCAGTTGGTCAGCTGAGGTAGGGCTTATTGGGGAGCCTCCCACCCTTCACTTCAGCTTGGCATAGCTTCAGTCACACTCTTCCTCTAAGACTCCCAAGCCTAAGGATGTTTCCACTGTTTCAGCATTTTACACTGGGTAGGGCATCTCTGGGTTTTCAGAGTCAGGGAGGGGGATCAGAGCTGTTAGGGTTTACTCTGCCATCTTGGTACCTGGAAGTTCAGGTGGGTGATTTTTAGACATCCAGGTTGTAGACATTCCAGAAGAAGCTGCTGCCACAGGACCTACACTTTCTCTTACCTATCTCCAACCTAATCCTCAGTCTGGTGGTGAGATGCCTGCAAATTGCCCTTGGGGTGGATGGATCTGCTGTCTGGGGCTCTCTCTGTTGTGTTCTGCTCTCAGGTCTGCACTGGTACAGCCCCTATGTGCTCCATGCTCCCCCTGCACAGAACTACATGGGTGCTTTCCTGAGCTGGGAATCTGTAATGCTCCATCTCCCAATGGATTCTGTCACTCTGAAATCCATTCAGATTCACTTTTTATAGGTTAGTGATGGAATTCATGGAGGAGCTCAGAAAAGTTCCTGCTTCCATTCTACCATCTTGGCTCTGCCCCCTCCCCGCCTTGTACAAAAATTTTTCAATTTAATGTAACCAAAACTATCCATTTTGCATTTCATAATGCTCTCTAACTCTTATTTGGTCATAAAATCTTCCCTTCTGCATAAATATGAAAGATAAACTATTCCTTGCTCTACCAGATTGCTTACAGTATCAGCATTAAAACCTAGATCATGCACCCATTTAAACTTGATTTGGGTATATGGTGTAAGATATAGATCTATACCCAGTTTCTTCCATACTATTTTCTGGTTTTCCCAGCAGTTTTTGTCAAATAGTGAGATCTTAGTTAAGGAAACACCTATAGGACACTTACAAATGTTGCTGCCTTATTCTTCAAATTTCAATTCCCCTTCATATATTCCATTTAGAGGAAAGCCCTACCCCCTTTGTGCACAAAATAACTCTGTATAAGCTCTCATAGAATCAGAGATCTAAAAGTTGGAAGGAATTTCAAGAAACCATCAAGTCCAGCCTTGTCACTTCATAGTATAAATCTCATCATCCCCATTTTATAGGTCATAGAACATTATAATTGTAAAGAATCACATATGATATGTCATCCAATCTCATGATTTTATAAAACTACCATTGAATAGTCATCTACCCACTTTTTGTATATCTATTAAAAGAGAGCACATCTTTCTGTTCTTTTATTGAGAAGGAATATAGCTTTTCTGTTTTCTATAATGATACAGGAAAAATAAACTAAGGGTGGATGGAGCCAAGATGGCAGAGAAGAGGCAGGGGCTTGCCTGAGTTCTCCCGAATCCCCTCTAAATTACTTTAAATAATGCCTCAAAATAAATTCTGGTTCAGCAGAACCCCCAAAAGTATGGAATGAAAGAATTTTCCAGTCTAAGACAACTTAGAAGGTCAATAGGAAAGTTCTGTTGCACTAATGTGAGAGTAGGACATAATCCAGTACAGTATAATTGCACTCAGCAAAATATAGCAGGTCTTGGGGTTGACTTTATCAGGAGTGGCAGTAGCAGCTTCTGGAGGTCTCAGCCACAGACAGTAATGGAGTCAGATAATTGGTCAAAAGGAGAACACAGGGGTTATTTTGCTGGCACTGGCTGCAAGACTCTATTGCATTGCACATACATGGATCCAGATTGTAGTTCAATAGCAAAGAGGAACACTAGCACATCAGAGTTTGCAGCCACAATGGAGTAGAAACCCTGATCACAGCTCCAGGATGAAAGAGTGCCTGTGGTTACTCACAAACCATAGCACAGGCCAGGAGAATAATGATCACACCTCTCCTTAGATCATACAACCTTGGAAGAACTGAAAATTAACAGTACCTCAGAATTAGCTCTGAGAGCAGCAGCAGGAAAAGCCCAAAGATTAGAGAGGGCCCCCTTTGCCCCATGAGCAGAGCTTCATTTTAATACAGAGTTAAAAGTCAGGAAATAGGCTGGAAAATGAGAAAACAACAGAAAAAAAACTGACCATAGAAAGTTAGTATGGGGACAGGGAAGTTCAAAACAGAGAAAAAAAAAAGTCAAAACTGCTATATTTAAAACTTCAAAGAAAAATGTGAATTTGTTTAAGAGCTAAAAAGAACTCCAGGAAGAGGTTTTTTTTTTTTAGGATTTTAAAAATCAATAAAAGAAATAAAGGAAAATTTGGTAAAAAAAAATGAGTGTAATGCAAGAAAAATCATGAAAAAGGAGGGAAAAGCTTGGTAAAGGAGGCATAAAACATACTAAAAATAGCATCTTAAAAAAAGAATAAGTCAAATGATAAAAGAAACACAAAAATCCACTGAAGAAGAAAAACTCCTCAAAAAGCAGAACTGGCAAAAGTTGAAAAATATACAAAAAATCACTGAAGAGAACTCCTTAAAAAACAGATTTGGCCAAATGAAAAAGGAGATATGAAAACTCACTGAAGAAAATAATTCATTAACAATTACAATTGATCAAGTAGAAACTAATTACTCCATGAGACATCAAGAACCACAAAATGAAATCAAAAGAAGGAAAAAAGGAAGAAAATGTGCACTATTACATTGGAAATACAACTGACCTTGAAAATAGATTGAAGAGAGATAATTTAACAATCATTGTACTACTTGAAAGTTATGGTTAAAAAAGAGCCAAGACATCATCTTCTTGAAGGAGATGTAAAAATGAAAAGTCCCAGGAATATTATAGCCCAAGTTACAGAACTCCCCAATTAAAGAGAAAATATTGCAGCATCCAGAAAGAAACAATTAAAGTATTGAGGATTCACAGTCCAAATAACACAACATTGAAGAGCTTCTACAAGGAAGGATCAGAGACCTTCAAATATGATATTCCGAAGGGCAAAGGAACTAGGATTACAACCAAGAATCACCTACACAGCAAAACTGAGTATCATTTTTCAGGGAAAATGGGTATTAGTTGAAATTAAGGATTTTTAACTTGATGATGAAATGAACCAAGCTGAAAAGAAAGTTTGATTTTCAAATATGAGACTCAAGAATAATATAAAATGGAGTATGGATCCTGCAAGATGGCAAAGTAGAAATAGCACTTCCAAAGCGCTCCAGCCCACACCACTTCAAAATCATGTAAAAGGGGACTCTGAACAACTTCTGGGGCTCCAGCACCCACAGAACGACACAGAGCTAACCTCCTGCTGAGGACAGCCCGGCAGCCCGGCAGGGGGCAGCCACTGCAGCACTCTGGGAGCCGACAGTTCAGTGCTTTGGGAGCCGAGCGCAGGACCACATGAGTCAGAGGTTTTAGCCCCAGGGTGGCTGTACTTGCAGCTGGCTGGAGGGACCCCAGAAAACCAGTTGCTATGGCAATTCCAGAATTATCAACACAGATAAGCCTAGGACAAAGTGAGAAGTTAGTGCCCTATGGACTTTGGAACCATTCTTCCCCTGGGGGCAAGAAACAGCTGAGGAGACACAGCACAGATGCTATTTTGCAGTTTTAGTTGCAGCTTCAGCTCCTGGCCTGTGGACTGTAGGGGGATCCAGTGATCAGACTTGGAGGTAATCATTCTTGCTTTAACCTCCCTGGATCTAGATTGTGGTCTGGGGTGGAGGTCTTGGTGTATGTGTAGAGCCTGCCACAGTGTGTGGGGGCTTCAGGGAGGGCAAGCAACTAATACCTCCAGCAGCTGAGAAGACCCCAATGTTTGGGACAGAAGCTCTCCTGTCTGGTGGCAGAGTCCTACTGTGGCAACAAGCCCAAAAGTCAAGTAATTAAGTGTTGCCAGCCTAGGCAAAGGAACCAAAATAAACAGAAAAATGCAACATTAGACTCCTATTTTAGGGGCAAAGGGGATCGAAGCATGGAACAGGAGGAGGACCGTAAGGTCATAAATCCTGTACCAAACGCCCCAAATGATAATATGAGCAGGTTACGGGCCATAGAGGACCTTAAGAAGGATTTTAAAAACCAAATAAGAGAAGTAGAGGAAAAATTGGGAAGAGAAATGAGAAGGATGTAGGAAAAGTATGAAATGAGAGACAACAGCCTGACAGAGGAAAATAACACCTTAAAAATAGACTAACTCAAATGGCAAAAGAGGCTCAGAAAGGGCAATGAGGAGTAGAAGGCCTTAAAAAGCCAAATTTTCCAGATGGAAAAAGAATCTCAAAAGCTCACTGAGGAGAATCATGCCGTCAGAATTAAACTGGAGCAAATGGAAGCTAGTGACTTTGTGAGAAATCAAGATGCTGTTAAGCAGATCCAAACAAATGAAAGAATAGAAGGCAAGGTGAAATATCTCATGGGAAAAACCACTGTCCTGGAAAATAGATCCAGGAGAGATAATCTAAAAATTATCAGACTAGCTGAAAACCATGATCAAAGAAAGAATCTAGAAATAATCCTTCAGGAAATTCTCAAGGAAATTTGCCCTGATGTTTTAGAACCAGAGGGCAAAATAGAGGTTGAAAGAATCCACCAATCACCTCCTGGAAAAGATCCCAAAAAGAAAACTCACAGGAATATTGTAGCCAGGTTCCAGAATTCCCAGATCAAGGAGAAAAATATTACAAGCAGCCAGGAAGAATCAATTTCAATATTGTGGAAACACAAACAGGATAGCCCAGGATATGGAAGCTTCTACACTGAGGGACTGAAGGGCATGGAATATGATATTCCGCAGGGCAAAAGAGCTGGGATTAAAACCAAGAATCACCTACCCAGAAAAACTGAGTATTTTTTTTTCAGGGGAAAATATGGGTATTCAGTGGAATAGAGGACTTTCAAGCATTCTTGAGGAAAAAACCAGAGTTGAATAGAAAATTTGACATTCAGACACAAGAAGCAAGAGGTGCTTGAGAAGGTAAACAGGGAAAAGAAATCAAAAGGAATTTATCAAAGTTGAACTATTTACATTCCTACATGGAAAAACAATAACTGTGACTGATGAAACCTTTCTCAGTATGAAAATAATTGAAGAAGGGTATATGGGCATATGAATACATATGTGAATGTGTGTATATATGTTTACAGGTATACATGGATAGAGGGCACTCATTGAATTTGGTGAGAAGGGATGATACTTAAGGGGTGAAGTTAAGAGGTGAGAGAGGAATGTGGCAAGAGGAGATGGGGAGAGACAGAGTGGGGTAAACTATCTCATGTAGAATAGGCAAGGGGAAGTTGTTGCAGGGGAGGGGAAGAACAGGAAGGCAAAAAGGCAAAACCATATTCTCATTGAATTTGGCTCAAGGAGAGAATGACATACACACTAAATGAGATATCTCACCCTGCAGGAGAGTAGGGGGAAGGGGGATGAGAGGGGGGATGATGGAGGGGAGGGGAGGTTGGAGGCACCCACTTTTGAAGAGGGACAGGATCAAAGTAAGGAATGGACCAGGTTGGGGGGGCTGGCATGGGTGGGAGGGAAATATAATCTGTCTTTTACAATATATCTACTATGGTAATGTTTTGCATAGCTATACTTGTACAACATATACTGAATTGCTTATCTTCCCAGAGGGGGTGGGTGACAAGGGAGGAAGGGAATGGATCTGGAATTCGAAGTTTTAAAATTAATTTTTTCAAATATATATAAATATTATTATTAATACTATTTTGCATGCAATTGGGAGATAAGATGTGCAGGCATTGGGGAACAGAGATTTACCTTGCCCTAATGGTAAAGTCAAAGGGGGTATGGGAGAAGATATGGGAGAGAGCATATTGGATGAGGGGCTATCTTGTGGGACTACTATTCTGGGGTGGTGGGTAGGGGGAAAATGGGGAAAAAATTATAACTCAAAATCTAATGAATGATGTAAACCAGAAGTTAATAAAGCATCTGTAAAAAAGGTATAAAATGGTAAAAGAGAAATTATAAGGGATTCAATGAGGTTAAACTGTTTATATTTACATTCCCACATCAGAGGTGACACTTAAAACTCATAAGAACTTTCTCATTATTAGAGCAGTTGAAAAGACAGTACATAGAGATGTAACTGTAGTTAAAATAATAATAAAATGAAGGCATGAAAGAGGGGAATGCAATGGGAGAAGGGGAGAGGGAGAAAGAGAATGGGGTAAATTATTTCAAATAAAAGATGCATGAAAGGGCTTTTACAATGGATGGGAAGATGGGGAATTGGGAAAAAGGGGGAGTACTTGAACCTTATTCTCATTGGAATTGACTCAAAGAGGGAATAACATATACACTAAGTTGGCTTATAGAAATCTCTTACCTTACAAGGAAGTAGGAGCGGAAGGGGGTCAGAGTAGGGGGGCTAAAAGGAGGGATGATTGAGGGAATCAATAGCCAGAAGTAAATACTTTTGAAGATAGAGAAAGTAAAAGCAGAGAGACAAAGGATAAACAGGGGGAAAATAGGATAAAGGAAATACATAGTAATCATGACCATGAGAAATAAAATACAGCAAATTTCTCTGATAAAGGCCTAATTTCTCAAGTGTATAGAAAACTGAGTCAAATTTGTAAAATAAGAGTCATTCCCCAGTTGACAAATGGTGAAATGATATGTCTGGGCAATTTTCAGCCAGAACCATCAAAGCTTTCTATTGCCATATGAAAAGATACTCTAAATCACTAGTGATTAGAGAAATGCACATCAAAACAACTCTAAAGCTCCGAGTAGTAGCCCATACCATTCAGATTGACTAATGCGACAGAAAAGAAAATGAAAAATGTTGGAGGGGATGTGGGCAAAATGAGACCCTATTGCGCTGTTGGTGGAGTTGTGAACTGATTCAACCATTCTGGAGAATAATTTGAAATTATGCCAAAATAAAACCATGCATACCCTTAGACCCAGAAATACCAATACTATGTCAATATCCCAAAGATATAAAAACCAAAATGTAAAAGAACTATGTACATAAATATTTATAGCAGTTCTTTTTGTGGTGGCAAAGAATTGGAAATTGAAGAGCTGCCCATCAATTGAGGAATTGCTAAATAACTTGTAGTATATGATTTTAATGTAATATTATTCTATTATAGGAAATGATTAGCAGAATGCTTTCAGAAAAACCTGGAAAGACTTATATGAACTGATGCAAAGTGAGACTGAGAGAACCAGTAGAAAGGTATACACAGTAACAGCAATATTGTACAATTACCAAGTGTGAATGACTTAGCTATGCTCAGCAATGCAATGATCCCAGACAATTCTGAAGGGCTTATGATGAAAAACACTATCTGCCTCCAGAGAAAGAACTAATAAAGTATGAATACAGGTCAAAGAATAAATTTTTAATATATTTTTCTTGGATTTATTTTTTGGTCAATGTTTTTGTAATATGGAAATGTGTTTTTCATGACAACATGTATAACCTATGTCAAATTGCTTGCTTTTATCAATGAGATCTGAATGAGGGAAGGAAGGAGAGAATTTGGAACTAGAAATTCTGAAAAATGAATGTTAAAAATTGTTTTCATATGCAATCGTGGAAAACTAAAATAGTAAATAAAAAAGAAAAAAAACCTAAACCCTCTTCCACATGATAGACCTTTGAATATTTGAAGACATTCATCATGTCTTAATACACCTCCCTAACATCTATTTTCTCTAAGATATGATTATGGTCAATTCCCTTAAATTGTTCCTCATGTGATAATGATTTCCAGGCCATTTAGCATCCTGAGTACCCTTTTCTGAAAAACTCTTTTCTTTCCCAATGTTCTTAGATTATGACAAAAAGAATGGAACATAATGCTATAGATGCAGTCTGACCCCTGTACAGTATAATGAGGATATTACTTCCTTTGATCTTAATACTATTTTAAAAATTGTACCTATGACTTCATTATTATAAAGACCATAGGATGAGTAATTTTTATCTACCAATTCAACTTGGCAATTGTTCTGCAATCTATGGTCTTAGAGAATCATTAAATAACTTATCAAGGACCACAAAAGCATTATGTGCCATAGGCACTACTTAAATTCAGGTCTTCTTTACCCTTCATGAGCAATAATTACAAGCGTAATCTATTAGATACATTTCCATTAGATGAATCCAAGTTTTATTCGTTTTTTAGAAGCCATATCACATTATTTATATGAAGATTATAATCAATTACAACACTGAAGCTTTTTGTTTTTATTTTTAATGAAATTGTTTTTAAGGAATATTTATCCATTATTTTAGCTTGCTGAGATTTGGGGGGTTATTGAAAAAAATTCTCATCTTTGTAGCATGGATAAGGCAATCACTGTCTTCATCAAAGTCATTGATTAAAACATTGAACACAATAATATCAACAGCATGGCTTTGCACCATTTCATTATACATTTCTCTCTAAGTTGACACTGTTTCATTAATCAAACAATCTGTAAGCATTTATAATAATTACTACATTCCAGATTCCAGAAAGGTACTAAGTGCTAGAAATAAAAAACTAAAAATAGTCTCTGCCCTCAGGAAGCTTATGTCCTAAAGAGGGAGGCAATGGTTACATATAAAATACATGTTGTTGTTTATCCTTTGTTTTCAAAGAGGACCAATGACATCGTGGTCAATGTCTTGACTTGTGGGCCAATTGGATTTAAGTGAGGCAGAGATGCACAAAGTCTTTAGTCTCACTCTCTCTTCCAGAGTCATTGAATTTTGGTAGTAAGACAAGTCAAGATGACTGACAATGGCCCAGGATGCAGTGGATAACCTTGGCATCTTCAATGTCTGACCAAGTTCTAAGCATTTAACAGTGCTGCTTTAGCCATATGCATGGCCATTGAAACAAATTGTTCTCATCTGCCCATTCTACATGGGAAAGTCTTTACATGTTTGGGATAGAAATCCCCCTAACTTACCAATGGGTTTGGGGCCTATCAGTCACCTGGTTTAACTGTCTGCTTAGATGGTTTACCAGGGTGTGGCCACCGTGCCCACTACAATTTCTTAGAGCCACAGATGAGAGTTGGGTAAAAGGTGGACACCAAAGGTGGATGAGCAGTACTTAAAAGGGCTCCACAAGCCCTTATATCAAATGTGCTAGATTTCCTGGAACTACCATACTTTTCATACACTTCCACAAGAAAAATGGACAGAGAATAACTTAAAGAGTAAAACACTAATAATTGGGGAGAAAACTAGGCAAGGAATTCTGTAGAAATTAGCACTTGAGTTGTATCTTGAAGGAAGCAGGAGTAAGGGATCCTGAGAGGTGTAGGCAAAGAAGAAAAGAAAACATTCTAAGCATGAGAAGTCAATGAAAAGTTGTGGAGGTAGGAGATGGAATGTGGATAAAAGTTAATCAACTATTAATATACCTATAATAACTATGTTATCATATATTTATATCTTCTCAAAACAGCATGAAAAATTTTGAATTCTAATTTATCTCAATTTCTAAAAAAAGTTCTTATATCTATTTCAGATTTGCCCACAGATAAGTATGCTTTCCCTGACTTCACCCATGTTAATTCTCATAACATTTTGCCTGAATCTCTTTTTTGGCCTTCATTCTCTCATTTGTGTTATGGCTATTGGGTACAGGTCTTTTCACTTTACTCTCAACTAATCAATCAATAGTTTTTAATCACCTATGTACCAGGCATTGTGCTAAGTACTGAGGATACAAAAAGATACAAAAGAAACTGTCTTTTTCCTCAATAAACTTTCAGTTCACTGAGAGGGAGGGGGAGACTGGAAAACAATTATATACATATATATATATATATATACATATATATATATATATACATATATATATACATATATATATATACACACACACATATGTGTGTGTGTTTATAAACCAAGCTATATGTAGGATAAATAGGAAATAATTAAAAATAGAAGATACTAGAATTAAGAGGGGTTAGGGAAGGCTTCTTATGAAAGATGAGATTTTAGTTGGGACTTAAAGGAGGCCACAGAAATCAGTACACAGAGTTGAGAAGCGAGAGCATTCCAGCCATGGGAAAGACCGAGAAGCTTTTCAGAGATAAGATATGGAATGTCTTATTCATGGAACTTGAAGGAGACCAGTGCTAGAGGATCTAAACATATATTTAAGTGAGTAAGATGTGAGAAGACTGAAAACGTAGGATAGAAGTAGGTTATAAAGAGCTTTGAAAGCCAGAGTATTTGGATTTGTTCCTGAAGGTGATATGGAGCCATTGGTTAGTTGTTTGCTGTTCTTCCTTTTTGAAGAAGACCAAAATGACTGCACTAAGCTAAAGTCATGTTACAGTGTATCTGACTGTGGCTGCTCAGACCAATATCAGAATGCTCTACCACAGGTCGGGCACAAATAGTCCAAGTGAACATTTGGGGTGGATTCTCTAAATTTGAGCATCTCATGTTTCTTTTGAGCTACTTCAATTCTGCTTTGCTCATAGAGCACAGCACCTTCTCCAATGTGGGCATGTCATGCTGGGCAGTCCTGTGCCAGTGTCTCCCGTGTCACATAATCAATTCTAAAGTTAAGAGGGACCTTGAGAGTATCATTGTATCACTTCTTTCGACCAACAAGTGAACACTTGTCCTATGTGAGTTTTCCATAAAAGTCTTTTTGACAAGAGTATGTTTTTCATTCAAGCAATGTGGCCAGTCCATGAGAGTTCTGCTCTCTGCAGTAAAGTTTGAATGCTTTACAGTTAAAGAAAAGACCTCGTGGGGGCGGCTAGGTGGCGCAGTGAGTAGAGCGTCGGCCCTGGAGTCAGAAGGACTTGAGTTTGGATCCGACCTCAGACACTTAATGCACACAGAAACAAAAACCTAGCTGGGTGACCTTGGGCAAGTTACTTAACCCCAATTGCCCTCCAAAAAAAAGCCAAAAAAAAAAGAAAAAGAAAGGACCTCAGTTTCTGGTATCTTATCCTGTCTTGTGATCTTCAGAATCTTCCTAAGACAAATCAAATGGAAACAATTCAGTTTCCTGGCATGGCTCTGGTACACTGTCTAGGGGTGACCTTCAGTTTGCTTTGTTTTGTTTGCTTTTTGCTCGTTAAGCGACTTGCCCAAGGTTGCATAGCTAGTTTTTATGTTAAGTATCTGAGGCTGGATTGGAACTCAGGTTCTCCTGACTCCAGGGCGGGTATTCTATTCACTGCGCCACCTAGCTGCCCCATAGCCTTCAGTTTTTGCCTCTTCTTTCCCACGCATTCCTTTGGAGCTTCCCAAACACTGAGCTAGCTCTGACAATGTGTACATCAATTTAATTATCAATGTGTACATTCCTGAAAAGTATGCTACCAAAGTAAGTGAACTTATATACAGGGAGCCATTGGAGTTTATCAAATAGGAGAGTTACATAATTGAACCTGTGCTTTAGGAAAAGTGATCTTTTGGTGGCTAAGAGGAAGATGGATTGGAATGGAAAAAGCCTTGAATCAGGCATATTCACTATTAGGGTACTACCATAGTTTAGGCATGAGGTAATGAGGGTCTGCTCTAGAGTGGTAGCAATATCAGAGGAGAGGAGGTATATTCTAGATGTGACAGAGGTGAAATCAGCAAGCCTTAGCAACAACTTTTATGAGGAGTGAAAAATAATGAGTGGAGGGTAAGTCCTAGGCTGTGAGTTCTGAGCAAGTGAGAGGTTTGTGCTGCCCTCTAAAATTAAAAAAAGAAGATAGGAGATAGGAAGGGTGTAGGAGGAAAATAATAGTTCTGTTTAAGGTATGTTAAGATTAAGATGTCTACTGGACATCCAGTTAAGAGTATAAAAGGCAATCAGAGATGCAAGATCGGAAGTCAACAGAGAGATTGGGGCAGTATGAGTAGATCCGAGAATCATTAGCACAGAGATGGTAACCCATAGAAGCTGATGAGACCATTAAGGGAAGTAGTATAGAGTAAAGAAAGAAGAGGATCCAGGACAGAACCCTGAGGGGACACTTACAGGTAGAGGGTATGATCTACATAAGGATCCATCACAGGTGACTGAAAAGGAAGAGTCAGATAAATAGGAAAAAGAACCAGGAGAGCATGATATTCTGAAAACCTAGAGAAGGATATAGTATCAAATAATAGAGCGTGATCAACCATATCAAAATCTGCAGAGAAGTCAAGAAGAATGAGGACTGAGAAAAGGCCAAGGGATTCAGCAACTAAGAGGTGAGTGGTAATTTTGGAGAGAGGAGTTTCAGTGGAATGAGGTGGTCAGAAGTCATCTTAAAGGAGGTTAAGAAGAGAATTAGAGAAAAAGATGAGGCACCCATTGATGAAGAACTGAGGGGTTTATCTTAAAAGAACAGAAGAGATACAGAATGACAGGTAGCGAGAATGGAAGGATCAAGTGAGGATTCTTTTTTCAGGATAAAGTGGACATTTGAATGATTATAGGCAATGGGAAAGGAGATGATAGACAGGGAAAGATTTTTTAAGTGAAAGTGAAGTAGGGATGACAGAAGAGGCAATCAGTTGTAGAAAATAGGATGGAATGGAATTGCTTTAACAAGTAGAAGTGTTAGCCTTGGTAAAAAGTAAGGTCGCTTGATCATATGAGATTGGTAAAAGAAGAAAGTGACAGGATGCATTTGAGTGATAGGAGATTGGAGAAAGGGGAGCAAATGGCCTGATTTTTTTCCATAAAATATGAAGCAAGTATCTCAGTAAAGAGAGTGGTAGGAGGGCAAGCCATAGAAGGTTTGAGGAAGGATAAAAAAAATCTTGGAAGAATCAGTCACTGGGCAGAAGCATGTGCTGGTGTGAGAAGAGGTATTTAGGGTGGCAGAAGTGATTAATTTACTTACCCTTCATCCAGTCAGGTTATTTCTTTGTAAAATTCATTTTTTTTTATTTTGAGTTGCAAATTCTTTCCTTCCCTCCAACTTTTCCCCTAAACATTGAGAAGGCAAGCAATATGATTCCCATTATATATTCAAAGTCTTTTAAACATATTTCCATATTAATCATGTTGCAAAACTAAAAAGCAACAAAAATAAAATGAAGAAAATTTCTCCAATTTATACTCATGGTTCAACAGTTCTCTTCCCTAGAGATTGATAGCATTTTTCATTCTTGGTCTGATCATTGTCTTGATCAGAATAGCTAAGTCTTTCACAGTTGATTATCATTATAATATTGCTGCTACTATGTACAATGTTCTCCTGCATCTGTTCACTTCCTTTTGCATCAGTTCATACAAGTCTTCTGAAGTCTTTTTTGAAGTCATTCTTCTTATTATTTCTTATGCATTTACAATTTGCAATTACAAAAATATACCACAACTTGCTCAGTCATTCCCCAATTGATGAACGTCTCCTCAATTTCCAAATCTTTACCACCACAAAAAGAGCTCCTATACATATTTTTGTACGTATAAGTTCTTTTCTTTTGTACATAGGTCCTTCTTCTTTGTTCTCTTTGGAGTACAGTATTTGCTGGGTGAAAGGGAATGTACAGTTTTATTGACCTTTGGGCATAGTCCCAAGTTGTTCTTCAGAAGGGTTAAACCAGTTCACTAAACCAACAGTGCATTAATATCCCAATTTTCCCACATCATCTCCAGTATTTGTCATTTTCTTTTTCTCTCATGCTAGTCAATCTGATAGGTATGATGTGGCATCTCAGAGTTGTTTTAATTTCCATTTCTCTAATCAGTAGTTATTAGAGTATTTTTTCGTGTGTCTGCTGATAGCTTTGATTCATTTTCTGAAAACTGCCAGTTCATATCCTTTGATTATTCATCCAGTCAGATTTGTGTTATTATCACTAGACTTCGGAAAAACAAGACAAAATACTCATGCTCAGGCTTTTTCCTGCAAAATAACCTTTAAATAGCTCCACGACCTTACAAGGAAACCAAAATATTTAGCACATCAGAGGTTGAAGCACCATAGAGCAACCTCATTCCCTGCCTTTGACATTTAGGCAACATTAATTTTTACATATTTGAATTGACTTATAATATAGACACCATAGAAATAGTATGGCATAGTAACTAGAAATCTGGGCTTAAGACTCAAGAAGACTTGAATCCAAGTCCCATCTCTTGACACACACTAGCTACATGACCCCAGACAAGCTACCCTAAGTTCTCAGTGTCCTCAATGTTCCAACCAGAAATTGTAGAAGAGTTGCCAATTTGCTTTGGTAAAGATACTTTCCTTACAGGCATCTTCTAAACCAATAAAATTATAGATGGGCCTCCTTCTCAATAACAATAACAACAGATACCTGCATTGCATTGTGAAAAAATTAAATTTAAACAGCAGCTTAAAAGTTTTCTTGGCTATGTGTGTTGAGCCTATGCTATGTTTATCAAAACCAAAAAAAAAAAAATCAAGATGTTTGCTGTGAGCAGTTGCTATGTGAAAGGCAGTCAAGATCATTAACTAATGATAGAATTTTAAAATAAAAAGGGCCCTAAGAGACTGCCCAGTTTGATGCCATTATTTGACAACTATAAGAGAGACAATCCTGGAGATACAGGTCTGGCATGCATCTTGTTGGAAGCAATGGTTGAAAACATGTTAGTTGTCAGAATGGAAGAAGCTAGAGAAGATAAAAGAATTTAGAGATGCAGATGGGGAATAATTGAGAGCTGAGCAGGCATCAAAGACACAGGTAAATGAACAAGGATAAACTAAAAGAATAGGATGAGAAAAAGGATAAAGATATAGAAGTATTTTGGAGCATGGAGGAAGGAAATTAAAAGAGGCCATGCGAAGATAGTTCAAACTCAGTACCAATTAGGAAGTGAAATCATCTAATTGGAAGGAAGGGGCAGAGACACAGAAAGGATTTAGCAGCTTGGGATGAGTATAAAATATAATAAGATGCATGTTAATTCCTATCACTTATATGGAAAAGTTTTGAGAATTCTATATATTAATATCTGTGTGGCATCTAAGTATAATCTATGGAATTTCATGATGCAATTTAACACTGCTACTTACTTCTCTAATGTAAATATATTCTTATACATATATGTCTGTATATATATGCTAAATATATTCAATATTCATAATTAAAAGAGATAATATGCAACCATAAATATTTTGTTTTTAAAAGCATTAAAGAATATGCTCATTGATGCAAAGTTTTAACCATCTTATTATCACGGTGTACTTTGTGATCAAAATAGCAATAAGTTCCTTTTTTAAGAAGACATTGATTTTCACTGGAAATGAACAGATTAATGTTTAAAATGCAAAACTTGGCATTCTTATTCAGAGTTTCTTCTTCCTCACCTTTTCCAATGATTGACTAGTATCCTGGGGACCACACTGGTGCTTTCCACTATCATTTCTGGGCAATGTCTCCTATACCTTTACTACTCTACACATGAGTGACTCTGAGATCCAGGTCTCCACCTCTAATCTTGCTCTTTGTGCATTTTTAAAGTGTTTTGCTGAATCATCTTTCTGGATGTTTTATTACCACCCCAAACTCAACATAGCAAAAAGATGAATTCTGTATATATTCTCTGACATTCTTCCTTTAAAAAAATATTTCACCATATTTTCTTCTTCTGCTGGGTTCAAAAAAAAAGAGAGTTGCTTTCAACCCCATCATATTGTAATCTATAAAGGTGCTAAATACAGTTTTATCTTTTAGCATGGCAGTCCTCTAAACTGCCCTTTTCTCTTCATCTACCTAGTCAAAAACTTCATTCTATTTCATCTATTCTAAAATATTCTTACAATCCATCCATGTCTCATAATTTCCCACTCCCTGCTATCCATACCATTCCCTGCTCCTGAAATGCCTACATCCATGTAATGTGTTGAAATCCTCTCTCCTTCGTTTCTTAGCTTAGATGCATTGTTTTCCCCCTGAAATATCCCTGACCCCATCAACTAGTAGTGATCTCCTTCTATGAAAACATTTTGTTTATATCTCTTTTAGACACTTACCAAATTACATTTTGTACTATTATTATTGTTTGTGTATCCTAATAAATCATACTCTTTCTAAAAGCGAGTATCATGTCTCATTTATCTTTTATTATACACATGAGAGTACAGTATAATTAGATTAAATAAATCATATCTATATGATCCAGCTAGGTGGCATAGTGGATAGAATACTAGGCCCAGAGTCAGGAAAACTAATCTTCATGAGTTCAAAAGTATCCTCAAATGCATCTTAGCTGTATGACCCTGGGCAAGTCACTTACCCCCATTTGCCTCAGTTTCCTCATCTGTAAAATGAGCTAGAGAAGGAAATGGCAAACTACTTCCAGTATCTTTGCCAAGACAACCCCAAATGGGGTCACAAAGTGTAGGGCATGACTAAAAACAACTGAATGACAACAAATGCAATCTATTCTTCATTAGTTTCTTAGTTTCTGATCACTTATATCTTTATTCAATATCTTGCCCCTGTGGATTTGTAATTTCATCAATGTGGAGTAATGTCTGCCATTGATACAAATTCACAATTCCTCTGTAGCTTACAGTCTTAATAAGTTATCTGTGGAACTGAGAGACTTAGTGATTCTCCCACTGGCACTCAGCTAGTTTGAGTCAAAGAAAGAACTTCAGTATAAGACTTCCTGACTCCAAGGCCTACATTCTGCTGACCACACCAAAGCTTCTTCTCTTGATACAAAATGCTAAAATTTCCACTCAGAGGTGCCTATTTTATTGTCAAGTAAACTTCATGGGCCTTTGAGAACCCTCTAAGGCTTATTTGATAAAATTACAGATAAATTAAAAATCTTCATTTGTGAAGTGATTGATAGATATCTTACTAACTTCCTCTAACATCTTTTTCTTTTTTCAGAAAAAAAAATGTATTAATTTAATGGCAAATTGTACCTCAGTTTCACCATCTATTACCTTTTCCTATTCTCTCACTTGGCTTTAGTCAAGTGATTTTTTTTTCTTTACTTCATATTATTACCTTCTCTGTACCTTCTGTACTTCCCCTAAACTACTTGTTCTCAATTTAAAAGCCTCATCTCAGTCAAACCATACCTCTTTATTAATTCAAAGTTTCTCCTCAGATCTGAATACATTGCTCCCAGGACATTAAATCTATTGATTTAGACAGAAACCCAGATAATTCTCCAGTCCTACATGCTTCTTTCCCCAGACAAGTTTCTCTTCTTTTCTGCTTTCCCCTTCAGCTTTTCTTTAAATTTGCTCTTATGTCACTTTCTCTCCAACTCATTTTACACCTACTCCCTAATCTGTTTTATTTTTCTTTACTACCCCAAGGGAACAAAGAATAAAAAGGAACACAAAGGAAAGAAATATGTTCTTCAAAAGAACTAAAAATAATCTTTTAAAAATTCTAACAACATACCTCATTATATATTTGTAGTTATCTTTCTTAATTTTAAGTGATAAAGTTTTCTTGAGAAGGAGCTTTATCCCTATAATAATCATGAAGAAATAATACACAACTATTGATGTCTTGGATTACAGAGCTTGGCCTAAGAGCTAACACACAGGAAAAGAGGCAGGATAAGAATCTGGATAAAAGAGTTTTATCCTGACTTTTATTGAACAGACAACTCATAAACAAAGAGAATCCAGCCAATACTATGATCATGTGAA
This sequence comes from Gymnobelideus leadbeateri, assembly GCA_011680675.1. NCBI lineage: Eukaryota > Metazoa > Chordata > Mammalia > Diprotodontia > Petauridae > Gymnobelideus > Gymnobelideus leadbeateri. The sequence continues at coordinate 4,057 of WOXC01008727.1, read as the reverse complement.
AACTTAAATTTTATATAATTGTAGTTATATGTTGAACAAACTAGAAATCTGAGAATAATTAAATAGATAAAATAGAATAAAAATGAATATTTATTCTGGCTAAATATGCATTGGATGTACTTCTTTCATTATTAGCCTTTCAGTATATTTACAAATAACTTGGCAAAAGACAGACCCTGATACTGCAGTTTACATTCCACCCTGATAAACATAAAAAACATAATACATTCTAATTTAAGCATATCAAAAAGTCATAATTTTGGAGGAAGAATGGAGAGGAGAGGTAAAGAAAGGAGGGGAGGAGAGGGGAAGGAAGAGAGCTTATTGTTTGAATGATACTCCAGGCAAGATAAAAAACATTGTAATATGAAATTCTGATAAACATTTTTATCTCTTTAATGATTTTAGGAAAGAAGCATAATGTAGTGTGGTCAGAGGGGCAGGCTTGGAGTGAGGAAGACCTGCATTCAAGAACGATCTCTAACAAATGTTAGTTGTGTGATGATGAATAATCCATTTTACCTCTAGTGTCCCTAGGTAACTCTTTAAAACTGTCAGTGACAGATTCATTACTGATCATCAGCAGAGGGAGTTTCCACAATGAAAGTCCCCATACTAAGGAAAATCACATGTCCAAAACAAATTAACTATATTACATGATTATAAAGTAATTGTATATACTATTAACACTAGTTAATTGTTGTTACTACTCAGGGGTCTACTAACAACTGCCTTCTACCATTACTCATACTATACTAGAAATGGTAGAAATGGGCACTTTGGCCACTAAGTCCTTTAGCTAAAAGAGAGGTAAGAGAAATAGTTAGGGGGATCAGAGCTGGATAAACTCAGTAATAAGGAGTAACAAAATATAAATCCTCTAAATTAGAGTTAGTGGTTTTCTAATTATAATAATAGTTAACTTGTACATACCATTTTAAGGTTTACAAAATTACATATATGTATCTATAATACACACAAATATATATCTATAATGCATACACACAGATATGTATCTAGATAGATATCTATATATGTATCTAGATACATATCTGTGTGTATGCATTATAGATACATATATGTAATTTTGTAAGCGTTTTGTAATTCAAAACACACATAGATGTGTGTGTGTGTGTGTGTGTGTGTGTGTGTGTGGTTTGGATTCAGTCAAAAGGTTCATACTTGAGGACCTAGAGGGTCACCTGTGGCCTCGAGGCTGTAGGTTCCCTACCCCTGGGGGAAAGATAATTTTGGAATTCGTGAACATGGAGATGGTAATATTTGTAAGTGGTGACAAAATCAAGGTTATAACTATCTTTCTATGTGACTGAAATATGGCAGAATAGTAGTTCATGGGAAATGACTAAGTTGAGAAACTAAGTGGTTGGGATATATCAGGAAGAGTCTATATGTATATTGAAATCCCCTAGTAAAAGAACAGAAGAAATATTGTGATTCATATATTGAGCTCATTGAGCAGGAAGGGAGTGATTTGGGAATCTGTACACAATATCTACCATAATTTTTATTGGGTGTTGGGTGTAAATAGCATGAAGCTCAAAGTATGAGAGGTGGAGATAGTGATAGAAATCACTGAAGAAACTAATTGAAATAATTGGTAGCTATAGCAATACTGAAAGATAAAAATTAATTCACCTTTAGCATTTCTATGTAGTTATAGAATAACAACCTAGCAACTACTAACCTACTAATCAATACTAACTACCAAGAAAAATACTATAATTAAAAGAAGTTACATTTAAAATTAACTACAAAGAGCATAAACTATCTAGGAGCTAATATGCTAAGATGAAAAGATGATAAGTAAATATGACTACAAAACAATTTATCAAAATAAAGGGGCACAAAATTATGGGTAAGAGATTCACTAGTCATGGGTGACTAGTGAATGGGCAATCTAATAAATATAACAACACTACCTAATTCATTTAAGCATTTAGTGCTACCCCATTCAATAACCAAGTGGATACTTTTAGGAACTCAACAATTTAAAAATATATTTAGAAGAACAAAGCCCAGAATTTTAAGGGGGAAATGAAGGGGAAATTAAAAGTAAAAGTAGCCTAGTTTATCAATTTGTCATATCAGATATAAAGGGTGGGGGGAAGTACTTCAGCAAAATACAAAATCAAGTCCCATCATAAATGCAGTGTTCCATTCTTTTGTAGAGAAAGGAAAGAAGTGGGGTTTTTTTTCCTCATATTTCTTTTGAGCCAACCTTGACCACACTAATTAAAGAGTTTGGTTTCATTTTTGGTGCTAGGTTTTTTTTTTTCTATTTATACTGTTGCAGTCATTAGGAATGTTGATTTCCTGCATGTGCTTACTTTACTCTTCATCAGTTCAATAAGTCTCCACATGCTTCTCTGAATTCTTCATTTTCCTTATTTCTTACAGTACTATAATGTACATTATACATATGTACCAAATTTTTTTCAGTCACTTCCTATTTGATAGGCATCTATTATGTTTCCAATTCTTTTGTACTACAAAAAATACACTAATATGAACATTGTGATGTATATGGGACCTTTATTCCTATTTGGACCACTTTCCAGTTTAACCTCCTAGAAGTAAGATCTCTGGGTCAAAGGATTTAGTCATATTTATCATTTTTTAGAATTATTCCAAATTATTTTCCAGAATGATTGTACTGATTCACAACTTTAACAGCAATGACTGTGGTTTTCTCCACACAGCCCCTTTGGTATTTCAGATGTTCATATTTTGTTTTCTTTTGCCAATTTCCTGGGTTTGAGGTGAAATCTCTGGATTGCTTTTTTTCTTATGATTAGGAGCAATATTTTACGTGGTTGATTATACTTTGCAAATCTTCTTTTGGAAAATGTTTGGTCATATCTTTTGAGCACTTACCCACTGGGAAATGGCTTAGATTTTATCTATTTGCATTATTTCTCTATAAAAGAGAATATAAAACAATATAATATTATATCATATAATACAATGTAATACAATATAATCCAGTACAATCCAGTATAATATTATATGATATGATATAGAATGACATAATATGTAATTATATATTACATATGTTTATATATAAGCCTATATAAAAGATAAGTGATTTATCACACACACATATATATATATATACTATAACAAAGATAAAGATTTATTTGCATTTTTTCTGTAAAGGCTTTTCAACTTAATGCAATAAAAATTATCAGTTTTATGTGTTTTATAATCAGTTCTTCTTCTTGATGGATTAAGGATTCTCTGCTAAGTTATAACTGTGAAAGATGCCTGATCTGGTTTTCTTCTTCTGTTGTTTTTACCACCTTTAATATTTATGTCATATAGATCTCTTGAATTTATTGTTTTATATGGTATAACTTTCTAGTCTTAATTTAATTTTTGCCAAACAACTTTCCAATGTTCCCAGAAATTTTTGGTAAATAAATACTTCTTTCCTAGTACTGTATTTTCTTGAGTTTCCCAAATCCTGTATTAATAATATGTGATCAAGATGATGCAATTGTTTCAGCTAACTTTTCCAAACTCAAAACCTCAAAAGAAAGAAAGAAATGATGAACTAGATTTCAGATGAATGAAGCTGAATTCCCAAGATTAGGAGCTGGAGTCTCAGCACAAGGTAAAATCTCATGAATTAACACTGGACAGTTTAAATACTTAAGAGCACCAATTCAGAGTCATTTGTCAGAATGTTAAGATATTCCAAAACACAGAACAAGAATTCACTTCTAGGGCGGCTAGGTGGCACAGTAAATAGAGCGCCGGCCCTGGAGTTAGAAGGACCTGAGTTCAGAGCCGGACTCAGACACTTAATCCACACAAACAAAAACCTAGCCATGTAACCTTGGGCAAGTTACTTAACCCCAATTGCCCTAAAGGGGCGGCTAGGTGGCGCAGTGAGTAAGAGCGCTGGCCTCGGAGTTGGGATGACCCGAGATCAGATCCGGCCTCAGAAAATGAGCACCCACACATAAACAATGACTAGCCGTGTAACCTTGAGCAAGTTACTTAACCCCAATTGCTTAAAAAAAAAAAAAAAAAA